>VZTU01022998.1:9452-161195 GCA_013400835.1 Zapornia atra
CCCCCCCGGTGCCCCGCACCGCCCACGCTCCTTCCCGCGGGCATTCATCGCCTCCCCCCGGCATCACGCGGTGGCCCGGCCGCTCCTCCCCGAGAGCCAGCGGCTCCATCCGCAATGCAGCTGCGGCTGCCCTCCTCTTCCCGGCCCGAGCAGGCACCTGCCCGCCGCCCCCTGGGATCCGAGTTTACCCCGCTGGGCAGCGCGGCCCCGGTCCCGCGCACGGACGGACGGACGGGCGCCGGAGCGGGAGCACCAGCACCAGCACCGCGCCTAGGCGCACGGCCAGAGCCGGATCAAGGGACTTCTGACGCTGTTTGTTCTCAGGGCTGTGAACGGAGGAGAAACGGGAGAGGTAGGGGGAAAAGAAAGAGAATTTAGGGAAAAAGAAAAAAAGAGGGGTGGAATAAAAAAATATAAAAACAGAAAGAAAAAAGAAAGAAAAATAAAAAAGAGAACAGGGATGTTATTACCAAAAGGACTTTTGCGGGCTGCTTCTCCTCCCAAACCTATTACTGCAGCAGACCCCTGGGAAAGGGTGAGATTAATTGCTCTGTGGTACGAAGAAAATGATAGATGCCATTAATCAGGGAAGTTGTAAGTCATCCACGTTTGTAGGTGGAATTCAGAGATTAGCTGGGACAGATGGCAGGCAAACAGCGTTCTCCAGGTCTGGAGTAAATCACTCAACTCCTGGAATTATTAAACAGCCAATGACAGAATCTCATACATTTTCTTAAGGAGAAGTGTTTCTTAAGAAGATGACTATTCACTTCATATTATGAAAGAGTGTTTCCAATTGCTGTGACATTTCCTTTTCTAAATAATGAAAGTATTGGGGTTTCCTTTCTGAATGTCAGCAACTTCAAACCTGAAAAAAAAACCAACTCTTCACACAGACATCTATCTTCCAGATATGGATAAGAAACAAAGCCTGGCAAACTACATTAGTACCAATATCTTCTTTGCTTTAATGTCCTTTCTGAAACAAACAAGGAGACCTGTAGATATATATAGACAGTTATGTAGATAGACACAGGTGTGTCTTGATATCTCCAATAGATTTCTCTTTACTTGCATTAACTAGTACAGCAAAATAACTTTTTTTCAAGTTTGTTTTCACACACTTTGAGGAAAACAGTGAATCAATGCTACTTTTATTCACTACTTCTATAAGATCAGGCGTTCTGTGGAATCTGAATAGTTCAGGTGGAGAGAAGCCCTTTTTCCATTAATCTCCCCTAATATTTTTCATATAGCAAAAACTGGTTAGGGTACGATGAACTCCAATCAATCTCTCATGGCATAACATTGATTGATATGTCAAATGTTTGTCTAAATACGAGCTTAGCACCAGTGCTTATGACTAATTGTGAGCTTGATTGCATGTCCTGTACTAATGTGATCAATCTACAGCAACATTCAGAATTTTGCAGAAACCTGTTCTATAGTCAGTAATAGCATCTATTCCATCATATACAGATTATACAACAGTTACGAAAAAAAAATTCAAATGTTAACCTCTGATATATAAACTAAATGTTTACCATGATATCCCATTTAATTTGCATTATTAAAAAAAATTTTAGGAAAACTCATGTTATTTTTATTAGATTTAAGAAAAGCAATGTAGAAAATACAAAAGGTGGTTGGGTTTTTTTTTAAGCTTAGTCTAAGCACTTGGACTTACTGAGCACAAAACCCTGAGTCATCTTTAAATTGTATCTGATGCAAAAACAGTCTCTCACACAAGAACCATCTTTCCTAGCTTTGATGCAAAATCTAGGGAGCAATCAGGTTTAAATTATTTCATTTTTAAATCAAAAGGCCAAAATTAACACATCAGTGGAAAACCAGGTCAATGTTATGACTTGCAAATACTGCTGTATACAATCAGAATAATTTAGGTTGGGGAGGACATTTAGAGTTGATCTAGTTCAGTCCTCTGCTCAAGACAGCATACCTTCAAAGCCAGATCAGCTTCCTTCTCACCTTGTCCAGTCAAGTTTCAAAACTCCCCACTGACTTTTCTGGAAAAATGGTTCTATTTTGACTACTGCTTATTGTGAATAATGCTTTCTTTTTTCCTAATAAGAATTTCCCTTGCTGGAACTTGTCTGTGGCCACTTATCTTTTCTCTGGGCTCCTGAGAAGAATGTGGTTCTGTCTTCTATGCAAGCACTCCCTCAGTAGTTGAAGATGGCAATTAGATCCTCCACTTTAGCTTTCTTCAGACCTCTCAAAAGTATCACTAACAGTTCAAAAATTCACTACTCTTTCTTATTGCTTTTTAATGAATCTCACTGAATTCAATATTATAAAGTAAAATTTTTATTTTGGGGGGTTTATTCCCATCTTTCAGTATTAAAAATGTGTAGCTAAAATGAATCGTCCGTCTTCTAAAAGAGGTACTCATGCTAAAACCTACACAAAAGAGCATGGTCAAAGTAAAACTTCCTCATAAATTCCTGTTTCTGGCAGAAAAAACAAATGTTCGTGTCAAATTCATATAAATCCCATTTGCCCATACAAGTTGGTCCTCTAAGGGCATCAGCAGCACCTACAAAGTGACTTGAGTTTTCCCACACTTTACGTAAAGAAAACATACAGTACTCAAAAGTTATTCCACTAACAGTGGTAACTTTTACCTGAGATGCAGTTTCTTGGGCGTATTTGAAAGCTCATAGGCATTTTTATGCATGTGGCCTGTGCACAGCCACATGGTTAGTGCATTCTCATTAATACTGCTTGTACTTTAACTTATTCTCCATTTCTGTGCTCAGTAAATTATGTGCTCTTTCTCCTTGCATACACATACATATATAACTTACCAGAACTACATACACTTGTACATATGTTAAGATGGAATCCTCACTTCACAGCAGGAACAAGCACGCAGGCATACCTAAAACTTAATATTCTGATATATTGCAGAATCACCACCACATTCTAAACAAATCTAGGAGCCCTGCAAGGTGGGTTTGTAATTTGGTGTGGGTGGGTTTTTTCAGGCCCTCTAGAGCAAATCAAAGATGAGAACTGAAAAGAAATTGGGTCAAGTGATCTGGGAGAGAACCTTTAAAGAAACAAGCACCAAATACGTTCTGAAATCCGTAAAGAATTTGTGAAACCTTTCAGAGGTTTTGTAATGTTGTAAAAAATATAAGGGGAAAAAATCTTTCCCCAAGAGACTTGATAAGAAAAAATACATGATCACAGTCAAGGGGCTAAACAATTCAACCAATTGGAGTGGGATAAAGAAGCTTCCACCTCAGTGCGGCAAAGCTGTTTTAAATTGACCAAGTTGTTACTAGTTTACATATTCCATGCGTTATGTGACACTAATTAGTTATTTCAGTGGGAAGAAGCCCACCCAAGAAATCAGCAGCACAGCAGACACTAATTGGCATTCCTTTTCACAGTCTATGTAGAAAGCATTTATTTTCTAGCACCAAGTGAGCACAGACAGCACACACAACTATATCACTGGCCACATTGAAATGTTTAAGGCAAAAATGGTGGTGCAGTGTAGACACACTTACATTGCCTGTGATACAACTCAGCAATTATCTGATCTTCCAAACCTTTGCCTTCTAGACATGTTTGGAAATAAGAATAAGGTTGTCACTGAATAAACTATTTTTCCTTCCTCCATTTGAAATGTTATTCCCAACACAAAGTCAAAAATCTATTAAATTTTTTTTCTTTAATTCAAGGACTATGACCTACAAGAATAAGCAGTTTGAAGACACCCCCTTGGTATTTTGGTCACATATCCTAATGAAGAATAAACACAAAAGAATACTTGGTTTTCCATCTATTTAGGTATACCCTCTGTTTTAGCCTCAGAAACAAAACCGTCTTGTGTCATACCTGAAACAACTGAACTGGAGAAACTTCTGGTAGTTTTGTCCTAAGAGATATACATCTTTGAAATAATTTTTTTTTTTACTTAGAACATCAATGAATTAAGACTGCATTTGATCTACTAGAAATAGATTATAAAATATACACTTGAATGGAAGCAGATGCTGGACATTCTTTTCCTGTTCAAAACTATGTATCTGTGTATCCCCTAAAAACTGAACACTTGAAAGTACTGAAATATTAATTGGTCATTGAAAAAGTTATGCCATGCCATAAAGTCTTGGCTTGGAAAAAAATGGTATTTGAATCAGGTTTTAAGAGAGATATCACAATATTTTATATCTATCACTAACTCCAGCAATACTATGAAGATAAGAGCAATAATTATTTCCAGCTGTCAAGAGTCAGAAATCTGGAAGGCTTTGTAAGGATGGAAGGAAAGACTGGAGAGCACCTGGGGTGAGAAGGGAGAAAGAAGAGCCTGAAATCACTTGCCCAGAACAAGGGCAAGCACAAGGGCAGAATGACCATGGGATGCATAGGGTGACTGCTGGAAGCTGAGAATGACATTTACTTAACTAAAGCAGGAAAATGTTTTTAGGGCAGAACTAGCTATTTTTTAATTTTTTTTTTTTTTTAATCCACATGGGGATTTAGCTTTTCAGGTAAATGTATTTTGCCTAAGGCCCACAAGCTTTGCAACTGTGCAACAAGCAGTGAAAATTTCACTCAGATCAACAAGGTTAATAGGACCGTTCAAGTGCTTCATGCTTCAAGAAATTGTACAAGGAAATAAAGTTACAGGCATCCACTTCAATTTATGTCTGTGGTCCTCTGTGTTTGCCATGTCAATAAGCACACATGGTCTCCTTGAAGGAAATCTTACTATTATACCGTGTCTCATGCCAAAGAATTATGGGTACTTTCCTATGAACAGGACAGGGCGGCATAGAGTTGTTGCAGTAGACCTGTAGGAATGGTCAGTTGTCAGTCATGAAAGAGGACAGCTCAAAGTCTACCTTATTTTACAAGGGTAGGTCTTATGGAGTATAGAAAGCCCTATGCAGACGACTTCATTGTTAGAGCGCGGCAAAGCATTTGTCGCCGAGTTCCCCAAGTTGTAGCTAACCAAGGAGTACCTAAAGAATACTCACCGAGCCTTTTATTTCTCTTAGTGATTTAACGGAAGTGCCTTTCAAAACATATGAGAACTCTTGGGTGTATATGCATTTTTAGGCAATGTAATGAGTCCTTTATGAAATATGAATTACTGACAGATTTTTAAAACTATTAAAGAAATGTTATTAATTTAATGAAAAAATCAATGCATATTGAATTTATATATAAATATATATCTATCCTTGATCATCTGTATTCCACAGGTTGCAGAAAATAGACTGTTTCATCCCAAGTTAATGTCGGTATTGTAACTCACCTCTCCTTTGCTTTAAACTGAAGATACAAAAAGTGTGAGGAGAACATTCTGTCTGTGGATTCATGCTCCTGGAACACGCTCTGCACTGGACTCCCTGCTTTTATTTTTTCCACAAGTTCTTACCTGGAAGGTTGAAACTCTTATCAATTCATTGCACTTCCAGTATATACAAAAAAAAAAAAAAAAGCATGTCAGCTTTAGCATTATAAAAGCTGATTTATGAAAGCAAGAACCATTACTGCACAGTGTTATCACACCTAGTTCAGTATTACCTTTATTAATTGCAATAAACCTTAATATTAGTTAGCTACTAAATAGAGGAGCATGCTTTTGCCAGTTATGATGTTTACATTAAAATTAAACTCACAAAGGATAATTTACTGAAGCTTTTTAAGTGGTTTTTTTTTTTTAGTATAGTTTGGAGACTAGAAAACTCCATGGAGTTGGCAATTCAAAATATAAAGGTCAGCTTCCGTTAATGAAAGTAGAATATACATAGAAAGAAGAAATGTCCATGAAAAGCTGGACCACTGCAGACTAATTGCTCATTATTCCTGTCATCCCTTAGGAAACATGTATAAAATCCTATTTCAAGATACGCAGCGTAGCTGAAATTTTGGCACAATGCTTGAGTCTGCTACAAAGAGCCACATATCAAAGGTACAGAGGACCCGCCTCATAGCTAAATGAGGAACTGAAAAAATCTAGCCTGGTTGAAGAAGGCTGGGGAGGCTTTCCTGGATTTGCCTGCAGAGAGCTAAAAATGTATCCCCAAAAGTATCCTTAAATGTCCTGCAAGACGTCACTAATTTATCAATACTACCAAATATAACATCACTCATTGCAGCCCTACCGATGTACAACTTTTCTCTCAAGGGAGCCTCCTTGCATAGCTATGTGGAGTAAGATCCTGGGAATAGAAGCAGCATGGTGAGAAAAGATCTCCTAGGCTTTCATTTCTCCCAATTTTTAGCCATAAAGTTGGACTGCTTTTTCTAGTGAAACAAAGGCATGATTTCTATACAGACACTATACAAATAGTGTATGTTTTACACAAAAGATGTGTGTGATCTGGTCTGACAACATACAAGTTTATGGGCTCTTTACATTCACTAAAAGCAGATACCAGGTTACCCTTCCGCTAACACACAAACTGAACATGACCACTAGAAGTGGTCGCATTTTAGTGCGCTATAATCTGAACAACATAATTTTCAATTTTAAACTCTGCATGTCCTTTTCTGTGTTGGACTGCTCAGGTATGCAGGCTGCCACTCACTGTGATTTTGGCTGAGAAAAATGGGAACATCATCATTCCAAGTGACAGGATCAAGGGATGATGTACCTGTCAAACACATGAATTATTTTCCATAGAGAGTTTTCTGGTGTGCTCTTTATCATCAGTTTTACTGTGATGATAATTTGGGTTGTTTTGGGTGTTTTTTTTACAAAAGATGACAATTTTCTACTAAACTGGAACATTGCATAGCATACACAAATACGAATTTTGTAATTTTTCAATAGAGTTTTTCCAATACCTCAGAAAAGGTGTCATGGTGTCTAGGTTGACTTAGTGTTACAGCATGAACTCTTCATGGTATAGAATGGTCTATATAGGAATTTTTTTTTTTAAATGTGGATTAGCATATTTTTAGAGTATGTAAAATATGAAAATATTTTGCTGTGGTAGTCTTGAAAGACATTTTACTGTCACACAGAGTACTGTCATTACCAGAAAAAGATAAATCATAATAAAAATTGCCCAGCAGAGCTATGTTGGTATATGCTAAAATCCCTTAGGGAAAAATAACTGCATGTCTATTCATATGACTGGGTCTTCTGACACCTTAGGGAATTCTTCTTTCCTTGCTAGAGAAACATTTGCTTAGTTGTTTGGGTTTTTTTCAGATCAGAGCTGATCTTTTAAATGAATCAATAAGATCTCAGCATTCATTGAAAGCATAGGTGTAGCTAAAAGGAAAGACAGGAATAACTGTTCTTGCACGCTCACATGAAATGCTGTCCATCAGTGCTACAGCTGAAATCAATAACATTATCTAAACTTAAGTAAAAGTGTCAAAAAGGGGATTTAGAAAAGCAAATTAAAAATAGGCAGCCCAATTCTCATCCTTGAGGTGGAAAGCAGTTTCCTGTAGCTTTGACAAGTACATTATTTCTTTGTGGCCATGTCTAACACATATTTAAAAGCCAGAAAAATAAATTAAATACCTAGTATCATTGAATAATATAGAACACACATGTTTCATTACTTAATTAATAATATAAATTTAATTTTTTGGCTAAACTTTGTATTGAGAAACCTAATTATTTTTTTCAGCACAAGCCTCCTGGCTTTAAAAGTTTATGTTTGGGAGGGGGCTTTGTAGTCTTGGATTCCTCTAGTTGACTTTTAAAAAAACCCAACAACCAAAACAGACTTAAGGATTAAAGAGATGGATATTCAGCTGCTTTTTAAACACTGAAGGCTGAATCTGTAAGGCTGCAAGACCCCTCGGTTGGAGGGGGCCTGAGCCAAGCATTGCTTTCTCCAGGGCTTCTACCTTTCCACAAATCGAACAGTAATCACCCACCCAGAAAGAAATGAGGCTACACTGCATCACAGCAGAAGATATTTTCAGTAGCTGAGAGCTTCTGGGATTTAGGATTTCAGCTACAGCCTTTTATTTTTCTTACACTGGACACACACCACCCACCTACAGACAAGACTGACAAACGTGATCAGAAGCGTTTCTATAGGCTCTGAGGTACACAGAGAATTAAGCAATGATTATTTTTTTTAAATATAAAGGGAAAATGCTATTAGTAGTTACATATCTTAAAATAGGTTAAAATATTTGTTCAACTTTGATGTGGTGAATAAAAGTACTGGAGTTATGATTTAAAAGTTATGAATATGATATTGGCTAGAAAGTAACAACAATTTTCAACTTAATATGTTTTCTTATTTTTTCCCTTCTTATAATTGCCTCAGAGCTTAGAAAGTTGCTTTGTGCACATGAATAAAACTGACATCATCCCTACAAAGCAGACAAAATCCTCATGTGAGAAGCAGAAAGAAGTGTAAAATGAGGGAGATCTGGAATCCTACCTTCTGTTCCACTGTTCATTATATCTTAGGTTTAAATGTATTTTAAAAAGCCTTCAGGGCTACCAGGTTTTCACTCTAGAGTAATTGTCCTACCAATATGGAGAGAAGGTAAAAGAAAGGCTCTGGCAGCAAGCTTAAGTTCTATTTACAAAAAGCACTTATAATAGATAATTGAAAAACCTTTGAAAAGCCATTTTTAGGCAATTCTGAAAATTAGAAAATTATTGCAATCTGTCTAGGCAATGGTTTGAATTTCATTTCCAGAGAACTATCTGTCCTAATCAAAAGCTGTTGTTCCCCACCCCCTCCCCTTTTGTATAGCCATACAGCAGAGAGTATGCTTCACAAAGCCCCTAGTGGCACTAATGATGCTATCGCTCCTTTTTGCTGAGCTGTCATTTCTCCTAATTATCATTTATATTGGGTTCTGCTACTTTCTAGTATTAATATTGCCACATATATACTTTAATTGTTAGGCAACACTATGCAGCCTGTGCTTATTCATAAGAGAATTCCAGCCCCCTCGACTTCCCTGAAGCCTTGAAATGTTGATGGATGTCTTTAAGATGGTCCCTGCTTAGTGCTCATTACCAGGGAAGAGTTAGCTGTCCATAAAACCTTTCATTTTATACATGCAAATGTCCATTGTTTGAGCAAAATGGATGAGAACCTAATTAGTGAATACACACAATTAGCCAATTTGCAAGAACAGATGCTGGCTTATGAATACTGTGAAACTAGTCAAAGTGGCATGCAGGTTCCTTTCATAGGTGACTCCCTTTGACCTTTTAAGTCTCAAGTTACTCTCCTTTGCCAGAGAAGATGCGGGGAGGGAAGGAAATGACACTATGTCAAGTATTCTCTTTAGCATTTTGTCCTTGAAGATAACATAGAAATAGCATAAGGCATCTTAAGAGTCTCTGGAGATTCCCTCACCCTTAGAGCAGACCCAAACACTGTCTCCATCACCTCCATGGTCACAGTGTAACTGGACCAAGTGCAGTTGCTCACCTTTTCACCTTCACATGAATCTTAGTTAAATGCAAGGCCAGTTCATTTAGCTACTGAGTAGTAAAAGATCTACTCAAACTAATTCTAGGTTCTATAATATTACTTCAGTAAATCCTATAGTTAACTCCTGCAATACCTTTTACGACTGCTCATTTAAACCAATAGGTCACAGGTATAATTTAAGTATCTCTTCTCTGGAAAAGGGTTTAGTGTGATATGTTTGACCAATTCACACTCTACCAAGGAGGTTTGCTGGCTAAGCTTCCACAGCTTAATCAGACTAAATTCATTGTTTTCAGAGTTGGTCACAGACTGTTCTCTAGTAAGGACAAGTAATTTCATTACCACTAAACACCTCATCAGAAAACAATGAACAGATTAAAAAATAGAACAAGAAAGCAAGTGTCAACTCCAGCTTACTGGCCTCATAGAGTTGCCCCTTTTACTTAGGTCAGATGCATATAAAATTGGCATACCATATTGTTGTGATATATTATATATATTATAAATTATAATATAATTTATAATTATAATGGTGTTTTATGATTGTACAGTGTAATTAGAATTGCAGGTACTTTTCTATNAAAGGAAAAAAAAAAAAAAAAAAAAAAAAAAAAAAAAAAAAAAAAAAAAAGAAAGCAATCAGTGAGTCAGGAAAGTAAGCACAAATGCAGACAGAATACAAGAGTCCACACGTCACTGAAACAAACCTACACATCAAAAGTTCAGACAAAGCTTCTAGTCTATGCTCTTAATGCTATGCTCTTATGAGGTTTATACCTCATAGCAACATGCTGCTCTTAAATATATAATATCAAATCTTTACCTTTAGATCATCTGGAATATCCATTCTCTATAACAGAGTAGTTTTATAGGCCTAGAGATTTCCAGTTTACAAGTCACTTGGTCAAAGTAAGATACTCTTACTGCATGGGACAAATAAGTCTTTCTAGAGTAAATAAAGGCCTCGGTACGATCATGGTGGAAAGCTCTGTAAATCAGAAGCACCAAGCCTGTATAGCTATGCAATTAGTCTTCCCATGGACTTGGATTTTTGTAGTCCTCAAGGCTTCTGACTTCAAACAATGCTTCAAGCAAAAAATAGAAAATATGACCTTCTATTTTTTTCTCACACCTGAACTCAAGACTGTCTTGGATGTTCAGGTCACATTCGGCTAGGTCCTTGAGCAAAAATTAAATCCCCACCAGAACACGCCTAACATTCTTCTAGAAGACAGGCAAGATGCTGTCATGTATATATAGGTTTCATGGTAAGAAAAAGACCAGATTAATCCATTGTGTTATATCTGTAAGCTCTATCTTGCTTCTTTTTACAAGTGACCTTGCATGCTGATATTATCTGTTCTTTTCACTGGAACTGAGTTTATAAGGAATTCTTCCCAGTCTTTTCTTCTACCCATTAATTAAAAATCCCATCATCATCCCTCAGATCTCATTCTCACTCCTTCTTGCTGCTATATTTATTTGTTTTAATTCATCCCTCCAGTTTTCCTATCAATCCATCCGCCCTTACCTAGTGAGAAACCACTCTGTCTTCAAAAGATACTTCTCTCATATTTCCCAGAGGAAGTTCCCTCTACACATTTAGATATTCAAATACCCCTACACAGTGGACACAAAGCTAAGGTAAAGAATGGAAATTCTTCAAAACATGAAATTTAAGCTGTTTGGAGAACAGTATCTATCACACAGAGAAGGATCTGCCAATGCATAATTCTGGCACTTCAACTACCAGGGCCTGGTCCTATAGCTCTCTATTGCTCTTCACATTACAGAGAGACTAATGGTTTACTAAGACACAGACAGACAGGTGACAGCTGAGATGGCTGCTTCCCCATCACTGGGAGCACCACGTAGACTTATCCTGCAGGTTGCTTTGCTGTGGGGTATCAGCAAAACCTTACTCTTAAAAAAGAAAATAAAAAATGGGAACAGGTACAGAGGTGTTTTGTCTTTGTAAGAGAGAGGTGGGATTGTAATGAGAACATAATCTTTGAGAGATGCCTATGAGACGCTAGATCTCTCAAAAATCTTTCCATTTTAGCTCATCTTAAGTCTTTGCAATAATTGAATTCCTTATCTCATTATACTGGATTTATTACTTCCCTTCCTAGAATTGGGAAACTTCTGTTGTATTTTGTTATTTTAAAAATCTAACAAAAACAATATGTATATCTCTGAAACAAGAAGTTGTTTAAAGTAAATTTTGTTTGTGAAGAGAGGTAAGGGGACAGATGCTCTGTTAATTAGTGTGAAACAGAAGTAGAGTTTCCCATAACTTTAGGCAATACTATGACTCATTCATTTTACTAATATGATTCCGATCAATTCTGTTTTCTACAGAGATGAATTTCCTGATTACATTTGATTCACTGGAAGAAGACTAAGAAAAACAAGGCAGTTTATAACATTACATATTAAGGAATCTTCTAAATTTCTAGAAGTAATTTTTTGTAAAGCTCAATTCTAGCTATACTTTCTGATTTACAGAACTAAAAGTTGTTTGAAGCAGTTTCCCTAATAACTGTCCTTCAGCAATGCTGCTCTTAAGACCAGCTTGTAAAATAGCGTTCCGACAACATATTGTGATTTAGTGCTATGTGGCGTTTGCACTTTAAAAAAATATAAAAGAACATCCACAAAGCACTGTAATGGGGAAAAAATCAAAAAGAGGGTGAAAATAAGAGTTGGAGGCAGGGAGTATGACATAGGATAGTAGAATATACTGAGTTGGCAGGGACGCTTAAGGATCATGGGTTAACACTTAAAACTAAAAACAGTTAGAGAGCACAGCCACAGAGTGACTTGGTCAATATTAATACTGCTGCCTTCCAGAATGGAATAAAGCAGCAGTACCGATACTTGCAACTGGATACAGTTGTGTGAGAGGAAGAACATTTTACTCACCCCTTAGCAAGAAATCTTTAGTACTCTCAGCAGCCAGTAGGACACTGAAGAAAACCTGTAAACGGGTCAGCAAATGGAGTTGTTATCTCAGGAGGGATGAAATAGAGGTCTTCTAGATGTTTACAAATCAACTGTCTTTCCCTTGTGAAGCAAAGTATTGTGCTTAGGTGCAGCAAGACCCTCCCCTCCTCTCTGTCTGGAACCACCAGTTAGCCTGCATTAGAAGCAGTCCATAAGGAGAGGTGTGGTCTGAAATGTCCCTTTCCCACTTTTATCTCATCTAGACAATGTGTGGATCTATTTGTGAAGTGACTGTATCAACATTATAGTTTGTCACTCAGATTTTAGGTTGTTCCTTACAATCTGAAGTTTTGATATTAAACATATTTCCCATTTTGGAATCTTTCTTAAAATCCAAACCCTTCATCAAAATCTGGAAAGCTTTGGAAGTTAATCTTCGATTCAGATTAGATTCCAAGGATAAAAGGCTATTCACTCTCTTAAAAAAGGGATGGTACTGCACTTGAGAAACAGCCTTTGATACGATATAAAGAGCTGCAAGTACTAAGCATGGTCGTTTTCCCTAGGAAGTCACACTTCAGCCACAAGCAAATGTATATGTGTTACAAAGACAACCTGCACTGCACCTGCTAAGAACCAATAATGCAATTAGTAGCTTTAGGATACCAAAGATCTTGCTTTTATGCACTTCACTTAGGTGTATCTGTTAGCAAAAACATCTTCATAGCTGAGCAGTCAGTTTCAGTCATTTGTTTAGTTTCACCATCAGGCTTGGTCACTTAGTTTTCCTGAAGGATTTTAACAGTGTGCTTCTAAGTCCTGGGAGCAAAATGGTCACCCCATAACAGACAGTTTGCCGGTGCACTACTAACTTTCCCTTCAGCTCTCTATTCAGTTCATACATTTTTTACAGTTACATAAGGTTATATTTTATTTGGCAAAAAGCAAATATAGAATTGTTTCTGGTGTAAAACTTTGGGGAACTCATTAATTTACCAGAAGAAAAAACCCCACTTTTTTGATATAACATTTCAATGATCAAACTAACAAGCATGAAAATAAGCTAATTCACCAGGCTTGAGATTCCAGCTGAGTGTCCCTGACGTTTGCAGTCATTTCCTCTAATTGCCCATAAGACAGTTATTTGTTAGTTCCATGTTGTAGTTCTGATAATTTCATCTCACTCTGCTGCTTTAACCGGAGATAAGATTTTGTTTGATTCATGTATGAATTTCCTTGGGGAAAAAAACAAAGGGAGGGAAGAAGATCCTGTAGAAATGTTAAATAAAGAACCTCTTTTCAAAAAATAGTCTGTAGCTTCTGCATTAAAACACTGAAAGCTATACTTTAGTTATGCTGCAGAGGGTGGTACCTGGCTCAAGGAGTGAAGTTGCTGGGATATGAGTAATGTGTGGCTTAAGATACTTTTTGAAGTATTCATATTCACTGCAGGAAAGTATGAACATTCACTTTTTCTGCAGGAAAAAGAATAGCAGTTTTCTGAGCACTCCTGTTGTTTCCCACAACATAGGAAAGTGATGTACTTATCTGCACTGTCATGGGTGTTATAACATGCAATATATGGAACAGACAACAGTCTATTTAGAAACTTGTAACACTTGGAAGTCAGAAAAAGCCAGGATTATATGGTTTTCTTGGATGCCTAACACTGCTATGAGGCAACCTTCAAATCATTTATGACTACACCCCCCCCTCAGTCCTTCTGCCCCCAGGTACCTTTCCAAGTTAAGGTTGGGTTAAAAACATCGTGCTTCCTTCATCAGGACTCCCTTGATGGCTAATGCCATGGTATTGGTAAGCCAGAAAAAAAAATCCCTATTGTTTTTTCATTTGATTCCTGTAAAAATTTGCCCATGCTAGGTCACCTTTCCTTCCAGTAGCAGCTGTGGACTTCTAGACCTCTGAGAGTAACAGAACAGCAAAATTAAAATATAATTTAAATAAAACAGAAGAAACTTATCTTCTTGTGGAAATGCTGTGATTAAAGGATTTAATTGAATTAGAGAGGCTTAGATGGCATGAAAGCAGAAATACATCAAGAATCACTGTTTCATGCAGAAAAATCATAAAAGTGTGTAATGGTCCACAAGGTAATATTTATCTGGGAATAGATGACAGAGACTTTATGAGACAGAGCTACAAGGCATGAAGGATATAAAGTGCAATAAAAAAAAAAGGATAAACTCAGCAGGACTGACAAAGAATAAATATACAAATACTAACCCACAAATAACTGACACACCTAGCAATTGTTCTTTCAAAAGTAAAGGTTTTTATCTTAAATATTTTAAACTTCTGGGATGATTCAAAAAATCACACAGCCTGGTATTTAAATTATTACTTCTGAATATTAAAATTAAATGTCATTTCCTGTATGCAAAGCTGAAAACACTATCTGCACAATCTACTTCATCTTTCAATTCATCATTTCAAAACACCGTAGTGGTTTTAATAAAGCTCCAAAGGAAATATATTACAATAGATTTTACTTTTCATTTCTTTAAAGAAACTCGTCTACTGATAACTGTTAAGACCCTCACCTAGTTTAAACCCCCATCTATAAAGGTATGAGTAATGACCAAATAATATCAAAAGAAAGCACCATCACCATCTGTGGGCTATAGTATCTAACCTCATCTCCAAAACACTCCAAGCCACTGAACTTTCTGCCAACGTTTTGAAGACAGGCTGATGATGGGTATGGTAAGTTACAATGTCTAAAACTGTGGTCAAGTTAAAAGCAGTTATGCTTACAAATGTGTTGGTTTTCCAAGGGGTGATTGAATACAGGGGTGCTATTCAAATGTATAAAGCACGTTTATAATCATTCAGAACTGAGTTCTGAGGCCAGTCAGCACACCATTTTGTAAAATAAAAAATTGAATAAAAAAGCCCTTTTGTTTTATTTTTAACAGCCTATTTTTAAATCCTTGGGATAGAAAGTTTCCTCCTAGTTACCAGAAGCCTTTAATGCCTCTGGAAGATGCATTGTTTATTTTTTGTCCAGATATTCAACAATTATTTTTTCCATTTTTTTCTCTGTTTGAACTACACTGAAAGATTACTCAGATCCAAGTTGTCTGTCCAAGACTAGTTTTACTTTTCTTGAGTGATCTTTGTAAACTGTGTGAAACTCACAAAGAGTGATCTTTGTAAACTGAAGACTGGGCTTTAACTATAGCTTTTAAAGGAATTTAATTGGAAGGTAGGTCATAACATGCCATACATGACTAGACAGGAAGGTAGCACTTATTTATCCTCAAATGAGTCAGGACCATTAGTTAGAATGCTGTTTACTGCACAGGCAAGGAAAAAAGGAATAATTGAGTCACACAGAAATAAACTTCCACCTCTCTGAGTCTCCAGTAACAAGAAGTAATGGTGTCTCATTAAATCAAAAGCTCATTCCTGCACTTACCTATATTAAATTATATATTCATTCACATTACCTGCTCTGCAACTGTGTTGCCTTAAATTATCTCCATATTCATATTAAGCTGGATAATTTTATGCTTGTAACATTTGTATCTCTTAAGAGATGGGATAATCAAATCTCACACTGCAGGCTGTAAAGGAATTGCCATGGGCAGTGCCTCCCACAGCTGCTGTCAGCATTGCAGGGTGAGGTAGGTGCATCTTTCTCTCTCTGCACCATCTGCCATTAGCCACAGCAGGTGGCAAGATATATCATTTACTAGGCATTTAAGCACTCAAGATGCAGCATAATCTTAGGACATGCTTCTGGGATGATTCATGGATGAACTGAAAGCTGGGGGAGGGGGGAAAAAAAAAAGGAAAAAAAAAAAGGTTTTGCCATGGTATGGAAAGACACATGCTGGACTCAATAAAACACTACATACATATGAACTGTGATGGAGAAAACAAATGGACCTTCTGGATACATACAGGCCATGTTAGCAGCACAAAAGGATGAGTTCACACTTCACAAGATCTTTACCAAATTAATTGGAATTCTCATATGATGTCTTTCAATGTTTTCGAGTAGGATTTGTCTCTGCTTTGTCTCAAAGCATGTTACTGCTGACATGTTCAATTCTAGTGCTTCTCTTTTTGATCAAGTCTTGGTCACCAGTGTTGCCCCACTGTTTTTACTTATATCTTACCCTTTGGATAGAGCCATTGTTTAAAAAAGTCCCCTTTCCAGATTCTTGCCTTTATACAGTTATTTCTAGAAAATGTTACTACTCAAAGGGAAGTCTGGAGGAGGCAGGTTCAGAAAAAGACACAACCACATTTATGTTTTAATTTTTCTATGAGATTCACGTTTCTGTTCTTACAAGTTATATTTAACCACTTAGTTCCCTCATAGCATAGATACAAAACCAGGCCAGATGTGTGAATTCTGTGAGGTATGTTACTTTTTTTATCCATTATTGTTTCCTTGTCTAGTATAAGGAGTAGGGAAGTATTTGTGACTGGCACACCATAGGCAAATTCGAAGAAACACACAACAATTTTTATCAGGGATGTGTTCTTTTCCAGATCTCCTGCTACCTAAAAATGAAACTGGTATCTTTAAGGTACTGCGCACTCTGAGTTGAAATCTGTTTGTACCTCCATGCAAACAGCACTCCTGTACAGAGCAGCTGCATGCCCACAACTACATGGGTGCTGCCACCTTTTTGTGGTTAACCTGCACTTCTTTCATTGTCTTCTTAGGGCTGGGTGGAAGCTAGAAAGCACTGCATCTCTTTAACACTTTCACAATTTCTTAAAATCCTCTTCCCTAACTAAGGCCAGATAAAAGAGGAAAAATGAGGTAGAAAATGGTTCAAGAGATGGAATGAGTGAAGAAAACAGTGAAATTTAATATAAAAAGATTGAGATTAAATTCAACTTAATGAAACGACACTACTATTTACTTCAGTAGACTAATACAATATAAAGTTGGAACTCGATATACCATTATTCAGAACCTTATTCAGTAACATAATTTGATCGCTGCTTTTATGTCCACATAGAAGTAATGAATGCCTAGACTGTACATGTATGTGCAGCATTTTTCCCCAAATATTTACAGATAAATCAGCTGTAGTCTGTGTACATTATTGCATAATATTACACTCACAGTGGTTACGATGTTCTTAGTATTACTGAGAACCATTTAGCAGTGCTTCCCCTTACCAGTTTAGTTTAAAGCTGAAAATTAAGTAGCTTTGGTATCTCTCATTAAAACATAGGCTACATGTGAATATTCGACAGTGTTTTTATGAAACAGCTCCACAGAACTTTCAGTTATGATAGGAGGTCAACACATGACCATAGTATATTCAACTTACTCGAGGTTTTCAGTAGAACAAAAACTGAAAAAAACCCCCACCTTTAAAACATAAAAAGTTGCAGATAAAAGTTCAGTGCTACACAAGGTTCCTGGGTAGCACACCTGCATTGAGATCTTTCTCCTCAGAACCCTGATGAAGAGCAGAATACACACTATCCGCACTGCAGTTCTGTCCCTAAGAACAGGGACCCAGCATGCTGCTTAAGTTCAAATTAATATCTAGTCAGGCATTAACATCATGACTTAATGAGAGGGTCCTACCTGAGAGAGCTCCTTGTCTTCCTCTCCATATGCAGTTTAAAAATAACTTCGACTTTGGGACGGAGGTGGAACCAATGCAAGCAGGGGCTGACTTCACCTAAAAGCAAGAAATTAAAAGCATTCTCAGCCTCTCAGCTATCTAATTCCAGCTACTGATAAACTGCAGCTACCAGTTTCTTTTCCCCATCATGCTCTCTAGTGCCCCATGTTCTATTAAATTTCTCTGGAGTTAGAAAATAGAAATTTGTTGTTGTTGTGTTCCTTTTCTATAAATTTCTGTCCCGGAAAAGAGGCTAAGGAGTGTCAGCATACCAGGGATGGAGCATGGGAAAGCTCAGATGAGGTCCTGCTCCTAAAAACTGTAGCCTGATTTGCCACCATTGCCTACTCCTAACTTACAACCCCTATACACACAGGGCAGCTCAAATTTGCCCCAGCTGTTTTTTTTCTCCTCAGGCACACAGTTCCTATAGTGTTCCAAACTCCAAATGTCACATACAGGGTTAAACTTGTGGCAGATTTAGGCCAAAGCCCAGGGTACTGGCCAGACAGTACAGCCTAAGGAACACATCTTTTTCAAGCTGGGCTTTTGCAAGTTGGCCCATATAACCGGGATCTTAACATAACCCCTGCAGAAACTAAATAGAGTTATGAAAAAATTCAAGGAAAAGAAAAGACAAAAACCCCCATGAGCCTCTTGGCTTCAAGGGCCTTTAATATAAGACAAGGTTTGCACTAAAAGACCTCTGCGTCAGGAAGAATGATTTAAAAGAGCTCAGCAAACAGGAAAGTGGAGGCTGGAAAGAATAAAACCAATCCTATTGCTCATGGTCATTCCACAGTGACATAACCTTTTGGCTCCTTGCCCTCCTGGCAGCCTCAGGACCACAAGGACACAGGGCCTTCTAGTTCATCAGTTTTAGCCTTGTGCGGTACAGCTTCACACCGCCACCGGGAAACATAGAATTGCTATGTTATATTCACATTGGGATTGCACTAAAACCTTTTGCAAGGTACTTTTGTGTTTTCATACTGGTGTCAAAGTGTCAGCATGCTGCCTTGAGTTAGCAAAGCGGTATTTTCAATTTCTTCCCTTACCTGGCTGTTTAGATTCCAGCAGGCTTAGTCAGACACTTTGTGCCAGCTGTGACTAGAAAGATGTGCAGGCCTAGAAACAAAGCCTGGCTCCCAAAGAAGCACTGGGTTGATTAGAAAAGGGATGAGTGTTTTCCAGAACATCTATACATACAGTTAATTGAGCAAAGAAGCTGGAAACCCAAGAAATTCCTATCCTCCATCTCTCGTAACACAGGATTTCTCTTGTTCAAAAGGTGTCTGGAGAGGCAGAAAATTCCCAGCTGCCTCATTCATAACAACATACAAGCTGGAGAATTCCCTATTAAGCTCTGTGAAGGCCTTGCTTAGTTAGCAAGGTTACACAGCTCACTTGTAGCTTTGATTTGTGGTGTCAGGAGTTAACATGACTTTACTCAGATAACTTGCATCACTTGGATTCATTAGTTTGCCAACATCTATAATCAAAATTCTTTCTTTGTTCGAGGACGCTTGGTGACCTTTGCTTTTCTATAGACTGGCATCAAATCCTATAGTTCTCTACTGCACCTGTGAGGATGAGCCCATCATTTTCCTTAATTCAAACCTCATACTCCGGAACTAGCCTAACAGTTTTGAAACTGATATGACTGATGACAAGGAGTTGCAAAGAGATACATCAGTGACTGAAAGCATTTAAATTTTTGTTGTTACATAAATTCATCACCTTGGCAATAATGATTATTTATAATATCTAGAAAAACTTTACATTTTCTAGAGGGAATGCCAACAGTTTGCTGCATGCTGAACTCAGTAATTCAATCTCACTAGATTCATTAATTCAGTTATTAATTATAATGAAGTAATGCACTTAAATGACTGCTCCCACATAATTACCCTTTTCCAAGCACTCTTGAATAGCAGGTTCTTACTGTGGCAGCTGGATGCAAAGAGCAACTCCTCCCATTTGATAAAACCCAGAACAGAGCAACTGCCCTGCAAGCATACAGGAGTGGTATAATTCTACAAGCTTGTCTGCAGTGCTTGCAGCAGCTCATTTGCAACATATGCCTTTAGCTGGACTTACATTTAGAAGTGCCAATTATAATTCTACTATTTTCCTATGTATAAACATATTAAAAAGCAAATAAATGGCCATAGAATAGCCAGGAAAACCCCCAGAAAGAAAGCAAGGACAAGATCCCCACAAAAGCATAATTGCGTTATTTATATATTTATCACTGAGGTGAGTTTAACCTTTTTAACCTATATGCTTTTTTTTTTTTAATTGTTTTCTTCCTTGTGATTACTATTGGTTTATAGTGGTCATATGGCAGCCCAACGGGGAAGAGGATCCTCTCTAATTCATGATGCCCTCTGGAGAAGCTGAGAGATGTCACAGCACTGAGGAAGAGAACTTCTGCTCCTCTACCGTTACCACTTCTCCATTAGAGATAAATTGAAAGCCACAAGCTAGTAGAACACTTCTTGTGCCCACTTCCTCTGCTCCTGGCTCCCTACCTCCTTCCAGCTAAATGAAGTTAGAAGTCCTGCAGCAGCTGGCTGCCTCTTGGCTTCCTCTCCCTCCTCAGGGAAACGCTGTTCGTGTGCCCCAGCCTGCTTCCCACTGTGGGTGCAAACGTAGGAAGTCCCTTTGAAAGGAGTTCCCAGGAACTCCCTTCCTGTTGTAAGGAGTTGGGATCCTAGCTATATTCAATGCTGTTGCGTTAGCAGCCTAAAAAGGCAATGAAATCATCTAGGCCATTGTATTTGTCTAAGCCCAGTGAAAAAGGAAAGGAGTGGCATAAATAGTGCCAAGCAATTAGCATGTTAATTTTTTTATTAATAACCTAAAACATTATCATTAATGCAAATAGAAGGAAAATAATAATAGAAAAAAAAATGGCAGCATCCTTTGAAACAGGGTATTGTCACGTAGTCCTGCTGAAGGCTCTTCTGCTGCTAAGCAGAGCACCAGGATCATCCCTTGGTGGAGAGCTGGTTTACAGATTTGAGACAGGTAATCCTAAAGCAGAAAGCTTGTTAAGGTGCAGAAAGCCAATTCAGAGGCTTTGATTATTTCATGTTAGATTTTGTGATTTTTAGGTACCTATTTATAATATAAGGAGCCCAAAGAGAATTTTTTTCAAGGATAAGTAACCAGTAACACAAGTTAGTTTCCCACATGGCACTTTTCCAATACTCTTTTCTTTCATAACCATTCCCTTTTCCTTTTGTTCACATAGAAACCATTGCAGATGAAACTGTATGCCTGTCTTCTGCAGTTTAAACCTTTGTTTGTGCACTAATGAATCTAACTCGGTGTCACAGCAGACTCTAATGAGCATCACTCGCTTTCATTTAACTCTACAGCTTGCCATTACACTCTTTAGAAGATCTGTTGGTTTATTCATAGCAATCACTAGATATTCTTTTTCATTAGATAGATACTAGTTTTCCCCATTGTGCCTTTCATTATTAAGGGAACTGTGAAATGTTAATACTGGCCTCAAAACATAGGGCAAAAATGCCCCCGATCCTATTTGAAATATAATCGCTTGTCTTGTAAATGGTTTTAAAGATCTGAGCTCAAACAGCTTGAAATTTTCTTCATTTATTTAGGTAAGAATGAAAGAAAAAAAAAAATCAAGAAGGTGGCTCTGTATAGCCCACTTGTCCAATCTACCTTATTAATGGAATTTCTTGTACTTAATTTAAGCAGCAGGTCTGCAATTATAAAAGCATCCATCAACAACTATTAAGAACTGTCATATTCCCACTGTGGTTCTTACTGCAGTTTTTAAACCCAAAACTACTTTGTACAGCTTAGCTCTTATTCAGTTTTGAGAGGTTTTGGTCTACCAAGTTGTCTGCAGAAATGCTTGACTCTTAACAGGAACATTGCAAAGCAGCCCACATGAAACATATTTTTGAAGAATTTATTACCACTACTGATGGCCAGGCCAGATACTATGAAGTTCAAAACACACTTCAAAGCCATAAGTCCTTAAAGGAGAACTCTTTTCTGCTAATGAAAAGTCACAAGTTTATATTAATCTTATATGATATGTTGATACCTTGCAAGTTTAGAATTTTTAAAGAATAGATATAATATTTAATTTTGTAATCCTGTTTCTAAATGAAAAATGTGTCCATGTTAATAATTTCTTCAACTTTCTTTCCTAATTTTGTATATTTGAATTTTTGTAATAGTTTATTAGATGAGATAAAGCTTAAAAAATTATTATACAGTGTTTATCATCTAGTCAGCATTTAGTAGAAATGCTTAGCTCCTGTTCTGCTCAAATATATAACTGGTATGTAAATGAGTGCTATTACAGGGAAGGAGGAAAAAAAAAAAACCAACACAAAAAACCCCACCAAACTTTCCAGAGCTTACAGAACAACCATTTTTGAAAACCAAGTGTCAGTTCAGTTGCTATTTTCTCTCATATATGCTCCTTATTCAGGGCGACCAGCCTCTAAATTAAGATTACTGTAGCCATTATTTCTATTTAAATTTCATTATTCTGTCACTTCACACACACTGAATAAGACACATTTAATTTACTTGACAGTTACATCATCCTTGTACATAGTATGCCACAGATATTGTATCCTAGAACGCATCCACCTCAACTAATTTTAAAGCCTGATTTCCATTCTATTCAAAAATCATTAGCTCATAATCTTCTTACATATTCAAAACACCCATTCTGGTTCAGAGTAAACAAAAAAAAAATAATAAATATATTATAGACTATGGAGAAGTTCGGAAAGAACATGCACTTGACTCTGATGAAGCCTTGGTTATTTATATAACCTTTTACAGATAGTCTGTGATAAGATTCTGAAATCAAGCTATGACACATCCAAGGCTGAAGAAACTAAGAAGCTTAGAAAACTCACCAAGCTTTCTCTTCTATATAACTGTGCCTGTATTTTCTCTTTCCCTGTAATAGTAGTTAGTAGTAGTTAGATTTTTTTTTTTTTGATGTCATGGCTGAATATTCAGGAATTTTTTCAATTATGAAAAAAAAAATCCCCCAAAAGTTCCTTTCACATTGTATCTGTGCATATTTTCTAGGTAAAGCTATTTGCCAAGAAGCTGTTACAGATTCTTGCAAATTGCTTTCAGGGTACTTTATCTTTACAAATAGGAAAACTATCACACATATCCTATGATCAATTACAAAACAAAACTAAGAAAACTATAAATAAAATTAAAGAACAAATGGCAAAAACAATCCACACAGTGTCTGTTACCTTGCTGAGAGCACAAGTGGTTTTGAAAACTTTAACAGCATAACTTCAAATATTGAACAAAGCTGTAAATGTTGTGTCATCTTAATTATTCCAGAAACATATTCATTCCCAATTTGCATTAGCATGCAAATAAATCATTTTTTCCCTCCCAGCAACCTTTTTCACATGTTAATTGCTAGTTTGCCCTTGGGCTGCTTTGCCTCAGGGAGGACTGAAGTTTTGAATTTTAGTTTAAATCCAGAATGCCAGCATTGAAGTCTCTTACCCATCCAAATATAACGGGTATTTACAGACAGATAGAAGAAATACTTCACAAAAAAACCATAATCTTGCAAGAAAATACATTAGAAGGCTTTCCTAGCATAAAAGAATTCTGGAAATATTTTAAATAGACAATATTTTAAATAGACAATCGCTTAATCTATTTGCTTCTTTCTACCCTCCACCATGCTTTTCTCATCTCTGTCATCTTACACTATTGCCCCTGCACTAAGAGGGAAAAGATTAATGGATCGTAGAATAGTGGGAAAGCACTCCCAGCAAACTAAGGTGGCTTTGCTACAACCACTTTTATTTTAAAGAGGTGTTGAGATTTTGATACTTTGCTACTCTCCCACACAAACCGGTTGCACAAGTCTAATGTAACTGTAAAGCCAACAAATTACTGCATCCTTAAATCTCTGTCATCAAAAGAAAGCTGCCCTACAGACAAAACCATGCAAGTGCCAGCAAACCAATTTTTGTCCTCATACACCTGCTTCACTGTCACCAGCCCTGCCACACAGAATCCATCACAGCTCAGGCACTGGTAATCCATCAGCATTTAAAGGTAAAATAACCAGTCTGGTAAGGGAGGGAGGGGAGAGATAAATCACCCACGAGCTCACACCTGTGCTCTAAGCTGCCTTCTGTAGGTGCTGCTGTACCCCAGGGGAGCTAATATCTAATTAGGCTCTCTGGTCATTTAGCTGTGGGGTTCTATTGGAACGAGATCTGCTAATTTAGCTAAATTATACTTTTAAAATATTCTGTGTTCTCATAGGAATCAATGGAGACTGGAAGTCACGTGTTGGGCCTTCAGGAAGGAAATGCCATGCACGTGCAGAAAATGGTCTTTTTGTTCTGATGTCAGTTATATTTCACATGTGAAGAAAACCTGAAAACTTCTTTCCTAACAGTGAGGAATCTATGGCATTAATAAAAGGCACACTAACCGAGGCCAGAGGAGGACTTCAGTGAACCAGATTGAAAATATTCAAATATTAATTTAATTGATTTTTTTTTACTATGTGTTTCATGATCATATATAGTAAGTGATAGCTAAAACATGAATTTCAGTTGAATATAATTATTTTAATATATATATTAACATATCAAACTTTTTTAAAGACAGATGGGCCCATTAAGAGGCCAAATCCCATTTCATCATTTCCAGTTCAGTTCAGACTAGGGGTAAACTATAGTTAATATGAGATGTTACTCACTGACCAATGTAAAATGAGTTGTTGGTCTCAGGCCAGGCCCTATCAGACAGATACATACCACACAAAACCATCTGTAGTAATTACTCCCCTGAGCCTTGATCTTGCAGATGTCTGTGCAGTTTTATGCACATGAGCACCATCACTGACTCAAAGACTTCCTGGTTTTGGCCTTGTATTCCCAGAAACACCTCATATCCATGCAGGTCAGTACACATGTAAGCATTTACAATGTCAGAATATAGGCTGACAGCCACCAGAGATGGAAGGAAGATAAAAATTAAACTATCCATTCGCCCATTTGTGTGGGGTATCTAATTCTCAATGGAGAAGCACTGATGAGTCTCAGTCTGGCTGCATGTCAGCAGCCTGCCAGTGCACTGTCTCTGTTCTGTGGATAAAACATGGAGGATGTCTTTATGCTTCAAGACCAGATGTTGTCATTTCTTATTTTATATTAGAAAGGCTACATTTAAAAAGGTGAATTGCTCAATGCAAGTTTCCATGCTTCATCTCACCACACTCTGTTGTTTTCCTTTCCCAAACATGTGACAGAAACATTTACCATTTCATTAACTCACAGAGGCTGTAATAATGATGCCTCTTATCAAAGTCAGGTTGACCAATAAATGAAAACTCCACACATATGTATGAATAATGATTAATGTCCATTATAGCAATGAACAGATTGCATTCCTCTGTGTGAGCCACAGGAACAAAAAGGCCATTTTGTCACCAGATCTGTATGTACATGAACAGACAGAAGACCATGTAAACGACCCTCAGGAGACCACAGCATATTCTACTACAACTGCTCTGCTTTTGTAGCTTACAGAGAGTCAGCTAGATCATACCTCTTACAACTTATCGCAAACCAGAGATGGTCGTGCCTTGCTTGGTAGTGCTGAAGAAACAGTTAGTGCCAGATTTTATATTTTTTTGCCCTTTCCTTCTGCATACAGGCACCTGTTACACTAATTGCTACGATGTACCCAAAAAATGAAAGAATGATTTTACAAACGAACCTTTGCTCTTACACAGCTCTCAAAAAGGTGTAAAGCTGTAATTTTTTATAGATACATTTCTTCTAAGTCATACACATTTACATTAGAACATTCTTTATATTGCTTGCCAGATCCTCATGTCCTGCTACAGAGATAAACCAAATTTTTTGAAGACTCACTTGGCTGGCCCTGTGTGGAGCCAGGAGTCAGACTTGGTGATCCTTATGGGTCCCTTCCAACTCAAGATGTTCTTGTGATTCTGTGATTCTGTCTAGCAGAACATAAAAAAATTATTTTCTTAAAATTTTAGCTGCATTTTGAGTACCTGAAAGAAGAATTTGCAAATCAGTGATGTTATGTGATTTGAATGTTTTAACATGAGTACCTCATCTAGAGCTACCCAGATACACTCTTTCATGGAGTCTGTCAGTGACTTCTTGCTTAACATATATCCAGGCCGTATGTGATATAGCCATGCAAGTAGTTAAAAAAATAACTGTGTGGGGTCAGACTAAAGGTTCATTTGTCTATAGCCTGTCATTGATAGTGGCTGAAGAGGGATGAAAAGGTAAAACATATGGTGATAATTCCCCAATACTCTCACCTATTTTCCAGAGTCCTGCAGCAAAGGAGTTCCTCAACAAGAAAGAGTGGATTTGTAAACTGCTTGTAAATCAGGCTATGAAATTTGGTACTGATGTACTAGTATAAAGGTTTCTTACTGGAATAAATCACTTTGGGATTGCAAATTCCACCTTAGACCACTGCAACACATCTGTACCTGAGAGCATAAAGTCAGAACAGCTTAAAAGTGGGCAAACCCATTCTTCGGAAATCCCAGTGTAAATATACTCGATGTAAATAACTCTTGATGGATTTTTCTTCTATGAATATGTTGAATTGTTTCTGTACTTATGTAAACTTATGGCATCCCTAAGAATCTATAACAACGATTTTCTCAGAGTAATTTCTACTTTGTGATGAAACAAATCTTTCTATTTGTTTTGAATTTGTCACTTGATAATTTCATTTCTTAGTTATATTGAATAATCATTACTTCCCTATGTTACATGGTAACATTATGATGTTACTCATAATTTATATACCTCTATTACCCAGCTGCCTTCTTTTTCTGAGGGTAAGGAGTCCTACCCTGCTTAAGTTGCTTCTCAGATATCTTTCAACACCCTTATTTCTCTTCACCTTTTCTAGTTTATACATTAAGGTGTTAAATGTGGCATTTTAGTTGGTGGCAGGTTACTGATTTTAATTATTGACTCATTTTATCTATGATTTTGAGCTGTGAATTTTATTTACTTCTCAGACTGAGAAGCAATGCTACATTTTATGTTTAGATATTCAGGGTAGTATGAGTAAAAAAACCCAGGAATTTGTAACCTTAAGAGCAAAAAAACAAAACTTGAAGAGATGAACTTGGATGAGCTGTATAGCATGAGTCATGCTGCAGTGAAAAAAGATCAGATGATGCATGTGCTTCTTTCCTAGATGCAAAAATAAGTCTCACATCTTAATCACACCATAATTTATGGTTCAGTTTTGATTGGAAGCTTCTGCTTTTCTCCTTCCATGCTTTGTACATTTTCCCAGCATTTTGCTGATTGTGTCAGAAAAGATGGTTAACCCTCGTGAGGCAGATGCATTACGCAAACCACCAACTGAAGAAACAAATAGTTCAGTTTAGCCTTTTCATTGAATTTATGTTGTTTTGAGGACTCCTCTGGCTGGCTGATCTTTGGCGTCATTGCTGACTCTTAAACCTAGTGTGCCTTGGAACCTGGCCAGCAGGGTCCAGCTTCCCACCAAAGAGCACAATACAGTAATGCATTAATGGAAGTGCAGAACATAATATTTACACAGCATGTCCTTAAACACAATTTTTCCAGTTTGCTGATACATCAGATATCTAATGTCTGCTCACAAAACCCGGGTTTTCCCCTGTGATTGCATTGTATTTAAAGAATATTCATAAAATAGCATAAATATTACGAGTCATAAAAATAGAAACAATAATATCAGTAGTTATGAACATCTTTATTGGAAGAAGTCATTTTAGAAAAGACAGGCATGGAAAGGACAATGTTAGCAGGAGAAAAAACAGAATGTCTGAAATTACTGAAAAAAGTCACCAAAAATTGGTGAATCTCTGGTTCTTCTGTAGCCAACTGAAGATTGGCCATTGGTTTGCACAGGTTCAGGGATTTAGCCAGTGAGACTTGAGAAATGCATAAAACTTCCATTCCATTGCATGAGAGCTTTGGAATTCCAGAGGATGAGTTTATCCTCCTTCAAGCTGTTCTGGTTTTATGCCCTCAGGGACAGACGGGTTGCAGTGATCTAAGATGGCATTTGCAATATCAAAGTGATTTATTCCAGTAAGAAACCTTTAGAAGTACATCAGCACAAAATTTCATAGCCTTTAGTTTGAGTTACTGCTTCATCTAAATAAATACCAAATAAAATCCAGAGAGATGGGATAACACCTAAGTTGAAATTAGCCATTTTCTGTTTACTGAACATATAAAGTGCACACACATTTATTGGGAGATTCACACAAAGTGCAACCACTGTTCATATGCTGTCAATATAACACTTTCTTATAACGTCCCTTTAGCAACACAAACACACATTTTTAAATGTCTTTTTTTTTTTTTACAAGGGTTCTTTCATGTGAGCAGCCTCTTATTATTTGTGAAATTAATATCAGCAACCTTGAACTATATTTTATCAACACCCTATTGATCGCCATAATTAGGCTTGGCGGTGTGATACCTTGTTGTCTCATCCCCTAGCAACCAAAATGAAAAAGATCTCTGGTGGCAATCGCCTTGTGGAACTTGTTTAATCTCTGTTCTCTGTCTCTCATCTACTAAAGTATTTTCTTCTGTAGAAGGCTGACTTGCCAGCTAGTAGCATAATCACAGCATAAATGAATATTTGATGCCAAGCACTAATTTGGGAGATCATTAGTAGAAACTGCAAATAGTAGTGAAACCAAGAAACTGGATGTCCAGGGGAATTACAAGTAGTATTAGACAGAAACAGAACTTCAACAGTTATGGTACAATTCTTTCCACATAGGGAATAATTTATGAAGGGTTACACCTGGAAGCTATGTTTTCATATGTAACTACAATATGTCTATTACTAGAGTAGGAACTGAACAGAAACAAATAAATCCTTTTTTTTTCATGTTTATTCATTTTGTATACTTTGCAATACAGTGAGAAATTGCCTTTATACAGTTTTGCTGATAGCTACCCACATTTTCTGTTTAAACATTTGACCAATATCATCAATTCATTAGGAGCAAAATAATTTAGTATTTTATTAGGATGGAACCTAAAGATCTTCATCAGGGGTTGGTCCCCTCTGTTGTAATCATTGTATCCTCACTCATAAAAAGCTCAGAATATGTATGTACATGATCTTCCCCAGGTTCTGAATGAGACCACTTACAAGTAATGAAAACTGATGTATTACATAGCATTTTATCTCTCTCTTACTTTTCATTATAACAAGGCCTTTGTAACAAATTGTAAATGACATTTCCATAATCCCCAGCAATTATGTTCAGGTCCAGCTTTCTTATATCTGATATAGTGGACTGTTCAAGAATTGCTGAGCAAGGGCTTTACTATCAGACCATGAACAGTGTGTTTTCCACATTCATGGTGTGTGGCCATAAGGAAAACATAACCTATGTGCCTGATGTTTTTATGTTCTCAGTCGGGAGATAAATTGATCCAGGTTAAGTAACTTTATCGGGGCTTTAAATTATAAACAAATAGAGAGTAAGAAATGGGACTCATCTAGCAGGAAAGCAAAATGAGGGGGCAAAAATGAATTATCAGGAATGAGGCTTTCCCCTAAAAGACTGAATGTTGACTGCTGCTGTATCTCTTTTATTGCTCTTTTATTGCACTTCAGTAAAGTAAAAGCAGTGAATAATATGTGGGTTAGGATGAGTCAGGATCATACAGTTAAGCAACAGGGAACATTGAGATAGGCAGGGTAAGACCATGGAGCAGGGTGTGAGTGCTCACTGTGCACCTTGACCTGGAAAACATAATAGCTTCATTTCTGTAGCGATACAGCTGGGTTGCGATTAACTAGTCCAAAGACATGAGCAAAGCCATCCTACTGATGATCCTGATGAATTCCAGCAGAATTCACTAGATCAGGCGCAGTGCAGTATGAACCTGGCTATGATATAGACATGCTGGTGCTCCCGGGGAGCCCCCTTTCTAAGAGAATACCCAAGTTCAGCTGCAAGGCACACAAAAGCTGGTTTTGCATCCAGCCACTAAACCTACTGGAACCAAATGCATTGTGAGAAGCGCTGCAGGACGCCCCGATTCTGCCTCAACAGAACTGATGAACCCTGATAAACTGGGTCTTAGATGTGCCTGGAGTGCAAGTATTATATCCAATAGTCCATCTAACTATTTGCATGTTCTGGGACATTATATACTTTATTAATGCAGCTAATGAAAGCCAGCTGCTAGCCATATCTGACCGGAGGCAAAAATATTATCCGTAGGTAGGCAGAGTTATGCTGTTTACTCTCTGCATTAGTGACTAGTTATGCTCTTCATGGTCCTAATCAATAAACTAATTTGATCTATGATAGAACCAATCTGTGTTTAAATGATCTTTTTATATTGAAATTGCATATCTGCAACAACAGAACGGGTATTTGCTAATGAAAAGGCAGAAAGCAAGAGAAAAGAACTATGTGCTCCAAGAGCTCTTTGCCAGGAATTAATGTATTTTTTTAAGAAAGGATGTTAAAAACATTACCTATCCAGATATGCTCAGGCATATTAAGCTTAGGCTACTAAATAAAGAGCAGAAGTGGTGAGATTACAAACCCTGTTATTTCCTACAGCGTTCCATGAACCATAGGCACCATGTTGATGGGGAGTGTGATCGCTGTGTAAGCACCTGACTGTGCCCAGCGCACTTCCCACTTGCACAGTACAACTTTGAGGATTTTTCCCTGAAGTGCAGAGCAACCTGTACAACATAGGCACTTTGTAGAACTGGCTAAGGAAATAAAATTTATCATACCAGTGTCAGGTATCAAAATGACGGTGGTTTAAACACCAGCAGGACACTCTGTTTCTGTCTTGTCACTTTTCTTTCTCTAGGCACATTCCAACATCTGAAACCAAAGGCAGCAGCTATGTATCTAGCCTCCCAGCAAATCAGAGCAACCTCCAGCCCCCAGACTAACCACTTCTCTAAAATACCTCATCTGAAGGTGGCAAGGCTCTGAACATTACCTTACCCTCTAGGTTTGGCTGCCTAGGCTCCGTGCCAACTTAGAGACATTGCTGCTGGTGACCATGAAAAGAGCTCCAGGCTGTGGGGATGTCTCCAACACACTGACAGCCTGGCCTTGGCCCATCGGTACCCCCATAACCCTGCTGGGCCTTCCTGAGGCTGTGGCTGACCTTGGTTGCTGTATCCAGGCTGACTCCTGTCGTCAATGATTTCTTGTTTTGGAAAGACTGATACTGCAAGCATGATGAATTACCTCATTCGAATGAATGAATAGAACCAAGGTTTGTAAAGTGGGAAGAAACAGAGGATGGATATTGAAGGATTAAGGTAATTGTCTCAGGTGATGTGAGATAGTGAAGCCAGGGTGGTTGTCCTAGCACAGGGGTAGGTGAAGGGTAAAGACCCTAATGAATTCAGTGCTATGAGCTGGGTGTCAGAACTAGCCATGACACACTAAGCTTGGAAGACTTACAAGTCTGCATTAAAAATACATTTTGAAGGATAGCATCAGAGATGGTTGAGTGATTCAAGTTTTGAGCAATTAAGTGACTGGACTTTTTCTCCATCAGGAAGATGAGATTTCATGTGCACTGGCCATTGGATGAACAAGGAAAATCTGTTTCACACATCTTAAAAGCATAAGTGGAAAGAGCATTTCTAGTGTACGAGCCAAAGTTTCCATCATACGTTTTAACTTAACCATGATACTATCACAGAGATGGTACCTTCTGGTAACTATGCCATTGCCTACAGAATTGTTTGAAATAAAGTGAAATCTTGAAATGATCACATTGCTATAGATAAATTGGTGCTGAGATAGCCATTTATTAGGAATAGCAATTATGCAGGCAATGCAGATGCACCAGCAGATAATAAATTCCAGCAGCATTGTTCCTAAGAAGAAATAGCGCTGGTCCCTGTGCATCCACTGTCCTCCTGCAGCGTAGGATCACAGGTACAGCTGAAATCAAGACACGGGAAACCTAGCTACACATCTGGTAAGGGGGAAGAAGGGGCTCTATCTTCCATAAGGCTGAGGAAAACCACAGCTGTAAACCATGTTCAGTATTTTGAAGCAAACCCTCTTGAGTTTTCATTCACTGTTATTCTTTAACTCTTCTCAGCTGTGGAGGACACTATGATGCACCTTAATGTCCCCTGAAGCATAGCTTCAGTACAACTCTGACAAGAATTGACTATTGTCTAGATATCCTCGGGAGGCAAACACCATGATGTCCATTCTACTGGAATTTCAGTTGATATTTACCTCATCTAAGTCCATTACCTAAGTAGCTTCTGTTTCAGTAGGTGCATTCACTCTCTCTCAAGCACCGAATCTCTAGTTCAATCAATAGGATCATTACATTTGCATCATTCTTCATTGTTAGGTCCACGCTGCTTGTAGTTGATAAAAGGTGAAATAACTGGTAGCAGCCAAACCTAAGTAAATAAATACAGAACAAATTTAAACTGGCAGCCACATGTACATTTAATTGACATGTATTGATTTACAATTGCTAGTAGGCTTCAAAATGTTGTCCAAAGCTATAACCAGGCTGTGAAGAAAAGTGTTATCTTTACACACTACATGGTTTACATTAGTGGAGCTTTTAGTTATGCAAAAGCAAACATAACCAGGTTTAAGCAACTTATGGCTAGATAAACAACACAAATGCATTGTTTATTAAGCCTTAAAATCATCTAGAAACAAAGAAGAAAAGAAAGATAAAATCTCCATGTAAGTTCAGTATTAGTAACTAGAAGCCACTGAAATGCTGAGCTGGGAGGTTTACAAGGGCTATCTCTGTTGGGATACTCAGGCGCAGCACTGCTTGAGGGTTCTCTATCTGTTGAAACTGCCCTAACCCCAGATAGTCCAAGTATCACACTACTGCTTCATGTGCACTTGCACAGGGCACGTAGCAGAGTTAGGGAATGCAGAGGGGAAGGACCAGGCTGTCACAAAGAGGTAAGGCTATGGCCTCTCTATTTTTAAGCCTCTTCTTTTTCAGATGTGGTGACACTTGGAAATTTGACAGAACAGGTGTGTGCAGAGCACAGCTGGCACTCGGCTGTGGAGCTCATCCTCTCATAAAATACTTGTAGTTGCTTTATTTTTAGAAAATGGTTGTAAAATTATATTCTTCCCACTGCTAAGTAATAACCTTTAGTGAGATTGATACCATTCCAACAGGATCATAAAACATCTCAGTTTCCTGACCTACGCTCAGTGAGCAAAAAAATATTGTTTCTCTTTGTTAGGTCAGAATAGAAACCAGCTGTCATACTGAGATGATGCAAGCCTTTTCCTGAAACTCTTTTTCTCCCTGTTCAAAGATGCAGAAATTAAACAAACAATTTAGTATATTTTTACATCTCTTTCTGCTGAAACTTGCTTATTGATCTGTTTTGGTGAGTAATGGCATATGGTCTTTCCTCTGATCCCTGAACCATGAGGCAGCTAATTACTATTAATTATTATTAAGTGGGATTAAAACTGGCTTCTTTGAAAGGCCTTCTGACTTTCTGACATGAAAAATCCTTTCAGTGGCTGGGAATCTCTTTCACACATATGACAAATTTCCTAATTCAAGGAACTTTCACCCTCCAAACTGTGAGCGTGGCTACCCTCACAACATATTTAACAGACTTTATCATATACTGAAGCCTGAAATAATGTAATTTGCTTTTCTTCTAAGCCTCATACTCCTCTGTACACTTTTAGTGGCCACTGGAGACACATCACCTACAATTTCTGTTCCATTGTTTGTTTTATTGGAGGCAGGCAGCCCATTCTCTTCCAAACTCATTTGACCACTACCAGAACAATGAAAACCATCATCTACATATGCTCTCGTATAGTAGTGGAATTATATTTTTCCAAAACTGTGACGTCACCTTCTGAAATTTTTAAGATGCACAAAACATGTTTCTTTTCATCAGGAAAACTACTGATTTACAGGAAACTGATTTTCAACATACATGTTTGGTACAACAACTCAGGGTGTAGCAATTTCAGTTCTCCCTCACATCTAAAAATGCCTGGTAAATTCCACCTTATTTCAATTACCATTTTCAAAGAAAATATGGGAAATAAAGGCTTTGTCATTTTGTTGCTACTTCTAATGCAGTACAGAACAACACAGCAGCCTGCTGGGAAAGAGTTGGATTTTTTCCTCATCCCTTCCCTTTCCTTTCCTTTCCTTTCCTTTCCTTTCCTTTCCTTTCCTTTCCTTTCCTTTCCTTTCCTTTCCTTTCCTTTCCTTTCCTTTCCTTTCCTTTCCTTCTCCCTCTCCCTCTCCCTCTCCCTCTTTGTTTCCTCTTTCCCCTGTCCCCTTCCCTTCAGAATTCACAGCAATAGGGAAACAGGAGTGGATATGAAATACAGGAATACAAACCTGGTTCGTATACCCTTGGAAAGAAAGAGAGAGATGAAAAATACATAGCAGGTAGTTTTAAAAGCTTAACTTCCTCTGCGTCAAAACTCAAGTAGTTTTCCACTTTTTGTTAGTGTTTTTTTCTGTATGACACTATACACATGCTGATGATTTTCACATTTGATGTCAGAGAGTATTGTACATTTGAGAGATTATAGCTAGCTCATTCTGTCTCACCCTGTGCTGCTTAACTCTTGAGCCATATATCAGCTTTGAGGTGTCAGCTATCACAAATCAAATGTCAAAAGGGTACATTTGGGAATAAAAATGAAGATAGAAAAGCAACTTTTCAGCCTGATCATATTGATGGCAAAAGCTATGTCATTCCCAGACATCCACGAGGTGGACTTGAAATAAGATACTAAATCAATGTGCTACTGTAATATATGAATAAGGCTCCTTCATACACACCTATGTTTCAGACAGACGTTTCTGAACTCTCTGCTGCATTTGTACATTAGCTCCAGTTATTCTCTGGAAAGTTTGAAATCCTGGGTTGTCTGTACACTTACAAAACCATATTATCACCTCTGAGAATGTACTGAAAAGCAGTAGTATAAATTACTGACATACAGACTTCTTCATACACACAGCTGCTTCCTGTGGTTGCCAACACCCAGCTCTTCTCACGTTTGTACACAGCACAAACGTGGTGCAGACACACTGCAGGCTAGAAAGCACACATAAGACCACCGAGCTGCCTGCAAGCTAAGGCTGGTGGGCTGTAAGACCCCAGAGCTTTTTCCTGTTGCTGGTGTTCGGGGAGGTTGGACTAGATGATCTTTCGAGGTCCCTTCCAACCCCTGACATTCTGTAATTCTGTGACACCCAGGCTCAGCCAGTGGTCTGTCTGGGCAGGTAGCCCAGAGATGCACATCACACACCTGGCAGTACAGGACAAACCAGGGAGAGGGCAGTGCCTTCACCAGAACCTGCATACCCAGAGGTTTATGCTGAAAGCACTCACATAAACACAATCTGGTGGCCTGATCATGTTCCTACTTGCTGGCTAATCAGGCTTAAGGCTTGCCAGCGTGCACGCATGCAGGGCTCTCTGGCAGTTGGTCTGAGTCTATGGTCCAGTAGCTACCAGATGCCCAGCCTCTCTGTATCAAACTCACAGTCCTCTTACTCCACTCACCAGCTACTCCAGCTGGGCTGTTTTCACACATGCACACAAAATGACCCCTCTGGCATCTCACCCATCTCTCCAACCACTGACCCCTCTGTGTACAGGTGCTGGCACCTCAACCTCTTGTCCCAGCCATCAGCTGCTCTGTCATGAAATTCACTGTTGATCAGGCACATCCACATGGGAAAATAGTTGGGAATCACAGAGTGTAATAGCAAGATGGGTTACACTGGAGCAATCAAGCCCAAGGCTTAGCCAGATAAGTGTACTGGCTAGCAGCTTGTTTCCATCACCCTGAAGTGACCCTTTTTTTCTCCTCTCCATTTTCCCACTCATTCCTCTCTGATCATCCATCTCTTCCTTTCGCTGCATTTGGCCCCCTTCCTGAATGTGTCATAATACACTTTATTCATTCCCAAAATCCCCCCAAAGATATCTTTAACTAACAAACCTCCTAAGTTCCCTCAAATATCCTACTAGAAGTTTACACCTTCCCATGAGATCTATGATAATCTTGTGTGTCTCTTTCTTATCAGCAACAGAGTTCTAGTTCAACCTTTTCAAGGCCATGTTTCAGAAGTTCCTTCAGTGGCCCATCAGTCAGCACCCTAAGGATCCCCATATTTGTTACTGTCTTGTTATCTCTTGTTCCTTAGTGTTTGTGGTATCAGATAATTTAATTTATTATTTCTCTTGCCTCTTTTTGTGTTTTTTTAAGGTGACCAGCTGTTAGCCAGCTACCCTCACAAACCAGATATCCTTACATTCCACCCCCACATTATCAGCATGTCCTTCCTGGAAAATGCCATTCTTCTCCAGAGCACTAAGTTAAATGAAATTAAATCAAATTTGCAGTCTGGGGAAACGTAACACCGTCTTTTCTGCATGTTTAATTCCAACTGAGAGATGAAATATTCTTGTTCTTCACAGTCATTCACAGAAATATCCAAACAGTCTACTTTGCACATAAACATTCTTGGAAACACAGATTTCAATGACTGTGTTTCATCAGTGAAATGTTCACACTTTCAAAAGAAGCTGTGAACTCCTCAAATGCAAAAATCTGTCTTTGGAGCATCTATTTTTTTCCCATTATTCAAGCAACCTAACCAGTAATTGTATATGGTTTTAAACATGTTCATCTCTAAATTTTATTTTCTCAAGGTCTAACTTAGGGCAACTGATGTCATCCACTCCACTGTTTGCCTCATGCATGAGCATAAATGTGGCTGTACATTTTCCTTTGAGCAGTCAGGCTACCCGTATTACAACTCTGTTTTTAACTTCAAACAAGGTATCTATCACTTAAATTACTTATAATCTCATAATTAGTCAATTTTTACTTCTGCTAAACACTTCTTCAGACATTACAGAAATGTTACACAGATGTTCTTTTCTGTTAACTGGCTTCAAATTCTTTCTGGTTACTTGAGATTATTTCTCAGTTTCAATGGCACTAATTTGGATATGCACACACATGGGAAACTGTTAGAAGATTATAGGAATACATATCACAGAATCATAGACTCCCAGCTTGGAAGGGACCTCAAAGATCGCCTGGACCAAATTTTCTTGGCAAAAGCTCCATCTAGACAAAAGCAATGTCTAGACAAGACAGCCCTGCACCCCACCCACCCAAATCTTTAAAAACTTCAATGTTGGGGAATCCACCACTTCCCTGGGGAGATTATTCCAATAGCTGATTGTTCTCACTGTGAAAAATTTTCCTCGTGTCCCCAGGAGTAACTTGCACCCATAACCTCTCTCCCTTTCCACATGACTCCTCGCAAAAAGGGAGTCTCCATCTTCTCTTGTAGCTACTGGAACATGGTGGTGAGGTACCCCCTAAGCCTTCTTTTCTCAAGGCTGAACAAACCCAGTCATCTCTGGCTTTCCTCATATGGCAGGCTTACCCATCCTTTGATCATCCTGATGGCCTTTGTCAGGACTCTCTCCAGCCTGTCCACATTTCTTTTGTATAGTGAGAACCAAACCTGAACACAGTATTCCAGGTCTGGCCTGACAAGTGCTGAGTAAACTGGGATAATGACTTCTTTATCTCTGCTGGTGATGCCTTCTTGTTGTAACCCAGCATCTGGTTGGGTTTCTTTGCTGCTGCAACACTGTTCAGTCATACTGAGCTTGTTGTCCACCAAGACTCCATGGTCCCTTTCTCCAGCAAGGTGAGTCCAGGTCTGTGCTGCACTCCTGGATTATGTTTTCCCAGGTGCCATACCTCACACTTGTTTTGGTGAACTTCATGAGGTTCTTGTTAGCCTACTCTTCCAGCCATGCAGGTCACCTGCAGGGTGGCTCTTCCTTCCGAACTGAAAACACACTTAACAGCTAGAAAGAAAGTGCCCAGTTAGATTTACTTACTACTAATGATAATTGCTTTATGTGCGACACGGGTCCTTTAACTGCATCTATACCATCTCGTTACCTTAGGATTCCTTACTGTGGCAACAAGTAAGGTGAACCAAACCTCTGGGAGGCTAACATCTGCTGATGAAAGATAAAATGGGAATTCTTTAGAGTAATCTATTTAGTAATAAATACATGTTATTTCTGGTATCCACTACTCAAAGCAGGGAAGGAGAATCTAGGGTTAATTTTGAAATCTAAAGCTGTAGCAGCACAGTAGCAATCTACTATGAATAAATAACAGATTCTATCAGGAACTGGACATCTGTGAGCACTAAGTATCTTTTGAAATAAGCAGGGTTTATTTAAAAAGGGGGAAAAAGATAGTTTCACCTTCAAGCAGCTAAGCCTGTATTCCTCACACTTCTGTAGTGCCACCCAACACCAGAAATTCTCTCCTGTATTACAGAACAAAGAATAAAAGGATAATTTAATGTAGCGTTATCCCTTTAAAAGATGGCATTGTTCTTTGTTGCAAAGGAATTCTCTATTTCCTCTAAAAAAATAAAATGATGTTGTATATTACATGAGTGAATACTGTACTGCCTAAGAAATGCTATTCTGTAGGAACACAGACTATTCTGGCCAAACTATTTTTGCAATAAGAGACAAGACAGTAAGAGGTTCATTCAATTACATCTATAAAATACTTTGACACAGTGGTCACGACAATAATGTAAAAAAATGTAATAGAATCCTATTTCAAGGAACTGCAAAAGTGGACAAAAAATCAGACATAATAGATTATACTAATTAAGATAATTGCAACGCAATTATATGATAATCTTTTCCATGACAAATTATTTTTCTGATGATAAGTTAAAATATTAATTTCTAATTCCAGCTCTTCTATACATACCCACTAGAATTCTGCAGAACATATTACAATAGAAACATAAACATGGTCTCTGAAAGCATTTTTGCACAGCAAATATCCCAACTAAAAATAATTATTAAAATAAATTTCTGAACAAAGAAACAGTTGTAGTTACTTAAAACAGATCTTTTTTTTATTTGCCTTCATAAATTATGTTGTTGGGTTCTACAATAATAAAGGTTTTCAAATGCAAAACCTAGAATAGATGGACATAGAAAAAAAAAGGTTTTGTTTACTAAACTGTAAGAGCTACAATGAAAAATAAACATCAGCATTGCATGGAAGACACTGTTGAAAGGTGAGAAAGTTCAGGGTATTCCATTTCTAGGACACTTATAAAGTTTTGAGCCACTTTCAAGGCTTCTGACTCTGGCCTAGTCAGTAACAAGTAAACATTGTAATCACTTGAAAGATAAACCTTTAGAAATGTGAGTAACCTCTGTGAACTAGTTGCTTCTATCCATTTTCCAAGAAATAAAAATCACACCTTCTGGCACATTTACCTGTTAAACCTTTAGAAGAAGCTGGGGCTGGACATGACTAGAAAGATGAGATCATTACACTGTTAATGTTTGAGCAGTACTCCCAAAATAAATATATATTTGCAAGTAGGTTATCTGGCAGACTAACACACTTGAAAGTATGGTAAATGTTGGCCAAACTATCATTGTGCAACAGTAGGTAAGTTACCAAATATGTCTTGACATCTGCTATTCAAGAATATAATATTTACTGTTGCAATACATATAATAAAAACCATTTAAACTAAAAAGCAGGAACAAGCTGGCTTCAGACTGTATGTGAAATAATTTCCTCAGTGTTACCTGTTCACACTGTTGCTCCAGATGTTGCATCTTCTGTTACCTCTTACTTTTCTGTTGTGGGTACAAGTTCTCATTTTTTACTAGTCGTTCAAAAAAATACTTTATGCATCCATTAGACTGATGCTGTAAACAAGTTTCGGTGTATAAATGGAATAAACTGTGCAGAAGGTTGCACAGAATGACTCCTGAACCTTAAGACAGCTGGGAGAGTCCTAAAAGGAAAATAAAGAACCAGGTTTCCCCCAAGATGTTTTAGAAAAAAACATAGGAACTATTTTTAAGGTACAAGTGTATTTTCTTGGTGCTGATCAAGGTACATAAAAATTTAAAAAATAGCAAAACCCTTTTCTTTATTGCATTGTGACATGCTAATTGTGTTGTGTTAGCGAAGTCAGCCAGAGACTGAGCAGCCATCATCATCCACACAACTTTCCCAACATGGGAAACAAGATCTTCTCAGAGGTTTATGGAACTTGTACATATGTCATTACTTTTCCCAAATGTATGTAGAAATACATTCTTTTTAAAAGTCAGATAAATATGAATGCTTAAAGGCCAAATGTACCATTGGCTGTTCAAATCTGCACCTGGGGAGCTATGTAAGTTAAAAAGTCTCTGATTAACAGGCTTAACTCTGCATACAGCCCATTTGATTAAAACTAGACAAGCCATGCACTAGAAATACTGAAGTTAGAATCTCTTTGCTTGTTTTTTCCTCCATCAGAAATTGCAGCACAAGACCACATGCAGATTAGTTGAGTCTGAGATCAGTGGGGCTGCTCAGTGAGGATCATTCTACATTCATATGCATGGCTGAAGGCAGCCACAGCTGCCACCCGCTGCCGCTCCTCTAAGGTGAAGACGAATGGTGGATTGTGGCCAGTCTGGGCTTTTCCTTATCAATATTCAACTATATGGTTGGGTTTTTTTCCACAGAACAGGTAAGAATATCTAAACAGGGCTGTTTTCCCTAGAAAGTACTGGAAGCATGTATTGCAGTGATCGAGCCACCATTCTTACACAGCATCAGAATTGTGGAGGAATGAGCAAAAATTATGTTCTTACATAATATAATGATCTCATTCATTTGTCAACTAATGCAGAATTTAAGGTTTGTGCACATGTAATGAACAAAGAGATACTGTGAAGTACACACTGCAGAAGGTGGTAGAGAGCTGCAAGAATGACAGTTATGAGTAGCTCTGCAATGTAACAGAAACATGCCAGTTATAAAAGACTGCTTATGTTTTATTCATGTAAAATAACTCAGTGCACAGGCCCTGCCACCACAAAATACACAGCAATGAAAGTATCTGTGACAAACTATATTCGAGTATTAAATGTGTCTAAAAATATTTACCATAGAATACCATTAAGATCAGCAATTCTGCAATAGAGAGAATACTTCATGGGGTGGGGGAAGGATGTTCAAATGGGAACCTCTTTAAAAATCCCAAAAGGCCAAATATAGTGGATTTTTTTAATATACACTTTTAATTCTTTACACTGAGTGCAGCCACTCCTCAAAGCAGCACTAGGACATAAGATACCACATCACAAGTGACCAGTATGTTCCTAGTCCAGTAATAGGCTGGGTCTTACCCAGTGCCTAGAGTAAGGTTGCCTCAGATTTTGGACACCTGAATTGGAAATGCCTTGCAGAATGCTCTTTTTCTATAGTTTCAGCTTGCAGTGGTTTTTTTCTTTTATCCTGAGTCTGACATTAGTTACACTTCAGTGATGGGATCTGGCACAAGCTACCACAGTAACCACCATACAGCTCAGTGAGGTGCATCCTGGGACGAGGATGACATACAGGGGAAAAAATAAATAAAAGGATTGTAGTCATTTTATTAAATCAAGAGCAAAAGGGCAAAATCACTCAAAATTAGGATTGTTATTTTTATCAGGTTAAGTTGTATCTGTTTTCTGAAGTTTCCCAAGAAGAAAACCATGGTATAGGGAATCTGTATTTTCTTTTGGGTGTCCTGACCTCATGAGCTAGTGATAGAGAGAAATTTAGAAAATACATGATCTTTACAACATGGCAGCATAATTATTCCATGGGCTACTTAAATTGGAGGAGGAACACAAACCACACAGACAACTGTAATAGCTCTGAAAAGCCTGCTTTTCCTTATATATAAAACCTCCAGTAATGTAATGATGAACCTAAAACAGTTTTAGGATTTAAGTATCTACTCTCCCACCAGCAACAGGCAAATGGACACAATGCCCTTTACTGCTACTTTATACTCTAGATTAGATGGGGATTATAGTTTTCACACTCTTTTTGTCTGGTTGTGCTGTTGTTGGGTTTTTTTCTGGACTTGGAGAGATCTTGAAGATAAAAATGGTTTCTGCACCTAGCCCAGCATTCAGATAGCATGCCACGCCTTTTGTAGCCTGGCAGGCTATATGAAAACAAGGTTTCCACAATTGCCCTCTCTCTCAAGTCCCAATATCTGTGAAGGTCCAGCCAGTACCAGTGGAGTTTGAGAGATAACAGCATTTATACAAATTCCATAAAACAGGTAACCAGGCAGAGAAGACACTAAGGATTGAACACTTAGGAGTTAATGCCTAAAAACTTTCTATCCAGTCAGCAAATTTCTACAAATTTCCACTTCTGAACGTGGCAGCCTGCGTGTGCTGCCAAAATGCTCCACAGGAGAAGATGCTAGGTAAATGCCATCCTAACAGAAGATATTATTATAATTCAGGCAGTTAGCCAATTGAGAGGCAAATCCATAGGGAACCGGGCTTCATTACCTTCATTGTTCACAGAACTAGTAGCATGTATTTCTGAAGGATGAAATAAATGTGGCCAGCGTGACGTTTCTTCAGATAACTGGTGCTAGTGGACTGTTATTCACTACAGGGTGGAAAATTAGAATTAAACATAATTCTTCACTGGTACTTCTAAGGTCTGTCTCTTGCAGGTGCTCACAGGACTGGGAGGCTGAACACTGTCACAACTGGCTGCTACAGGGATAGCTAACTGCAGCCCTTTCAAGGACCTGACTCACTTATCATATTCCAGTCACAAAACTCAATTTGAAGCCAGATTCATCACTTGGATTTCTTTACTTATGTACCATTGGAAGTATAAACTGCACCCGTTTAGTGATCTATGAGAACTAAGAGCTCGTATTACTTGCAGCTGTCCCATAACTCAGTCCAAAGGTGATGATCTCAGCTTCTCTGTTTCTGTCATCTGAGTGTTTCCATTTCATACCACTCTGACCGGCACTAGTATGGCATACCACCCCTCTACCATTCATTTCCGAACTGATTAATTTCCATGCTTGTGTTTAAGCATGAATCCTCATCTAGACACCTACTCAGTTCATGAACCAGCCACACTAGCTGTTGTGCAGTCTGTATTTCCTTGCTGTGAAATAACCTTTCTAGCCCGACCCCAGTGGCCCATTTCAGTAACACTTTTAAGCCCCTCATCACACATTTAAGCACTTCTAATGTGCACATCTTGATATCAGGTATTTTTGCATGTTTTTTAAGCCTGCACAGTAGGTGTGACACTTCATATTGTTCATTCTCAGTTTGCATTGCATTACTTTAGCCTATGATAAATAAATTATATTTAAGGTGAGCTGGAGGATTTATGAGCTTGAGGTCACTAATGGGTTAGCCCAACCCTTCTGTATTTCAATTTCTCTTTCTAAAACGCTACCTTTAACATGTACTTTCTAAGTGAAAATAACACAAAGCGAACAGATATTCAGAGATTCATCCCATTCTACCATGACAGCTTTAAAGAGAAAAAAAAAAAACAACAAAACCCTACATCATTCTATTTGTGTCAAAGCAACAGAGGAAAGGATATGGCAATTAGTGAGAATTCTTTAATAGGAACTATATTTATTACAGTGAGAGCCCACCTAAAGCTCATGCCATCTCTAAAGCTCATGTTGATTTCAACTGTTGCTTCTATCAGGGCAAGGGAAACACTCTCTTGGATAACATTGTAACACCCTTACCCATATAGGGCCTTACAGATTACTTCAACTGCTGGAAACCTTGGATAAAAACTGCTGCAGTGTTAACGTGCAAAATTCTGATTTGATCATAATCTCAATGCTAAATACCATTTGCTAGGAATATTTCTCCTGAATTAATTTGAATTGAGAGAATTTGTCAGACTGAGTAACATTGAATTGTCAGAACATAGTGTGACCTCCCAAAGCTGTTCCAAACCCCTTTTTGTTAAGGCCTTTCCTGGCATATCCCCTGTTGTGTGACGATTCAGGTCAATGTGCCTGGCTGCCAGTATTGTTTAGAACAATGTAAAAGGAAAAGACTTGGTGTTCTCACTTTCTGTTCGGACAGCTAAAAGCTGCAACTATTTTTGACACTGGCTTTCTACTTCTTGGATCAATATAAAGGTGAGCCAGAACAAAAAGCCAACGGCCCGTGACACTAATAGCCAGCCCTGAGCCTACCAAATTCACATAGGATCACAGGCTGGTTTGGGTTGGAAGAGACCTCAGAGATCTAGCTCCAACCCCCTGCCATGGGCAGAGACACCCTCCACTAGCTCAGGTTGCCCAAAGCCCCATCCAATGTGGCCTTTAACAAAGAGCAGCCACAGCTTCTCTGGGTAACCTGTGCCAGTGTGTCACCATCCTCATAGAGAATAATTTCTCCCTAATATCTAATATGAATCTACCCTCTTTTGGTTTAAAAAACTTACCCCTTGTTACCAGCTTTATTGTAGGCCCCCTTAGCTGCTGGAAGGCTGCTCTAAGGTCTCCCTGGAACGTTCTTCAGGCAGAACAAGGCCAACTCTCTTAGCCTGTCTTGATAGGAGAGGTGGTCTAGCCCTCTGATCATCTTTGTGACCCTCTGGATTTGCTCCAAGAGCTGAATATCTTTCTTGTACTGGGGACCCCAGAGCTGGGTGCAGTACCCCAGGTGGTCTCTCATATGAGCAGAGTAGAGGGGCAGAATCACCTCCCTTGACCTGCTGGAATCATCATTTGGTATTTGCTGGTACTCTAATGCAATATATAAACTCCACATTGGTCCTGAGCATGTCAGAGATCTGTTTAACATCCATAACTTTGCCACAACACAAACCATTTTATAGCTAGAAACCCACAAAGTACAGTGGTCAGCCTTGCTGTGCCAAGAGCTTTGTACCTTAGAAACCCTGAACAGTGATGGGCCAGAGACTCAGGTGATGATTTCCAGGACCTGCAGCCAGGTGCCAGGGATGTACTGCAGGTGGTCTCACAGCTGCACCAGCTCTGGATGGATGCTGTAGGCAGTCTGTCTCCTCCCTGCCTCTGGAGCAGCCTGGCACTTGGCCCCAGTCTCATCATCACCCCAATCTGTCTTAAGGATCTCCCTTCCTTATTCTCTCCCTCAAGCCCTGCCTCTTATGCCTACCCTTGCACTCTGGTATGTTGTGTAAATCCTAGGGTATCCCTCAGCCTGATTCATTCCTGAAACTGGGATGAGGCTCCCAAACAAGGCAGAGGTGCTCTCAGCATCCTTCATCCCCAGTGTCCGCCCCGTGCAGCTCTTGTCTCTGTTGCCCTCGCACCCCTGCAGAGGAGCAGTCATCCATACTGCCACAGACTCTGGGTAGAGGTTTTCATGGACCAAAGGCAGACACATGAAGAGCAACTATCACAACTTACTTCCAAAGTACTTCATTTTTCTCTAGGAAATCGCTTGGAGAGCATTTCACTGCCCATGCCCTGAATAAACATCAGCTGTACAAGCAACCTGGTATAACGCGACATCTCATTTCCAACACGGCCTCTGCTGACCTGCCCTAACTCGCTGCTCACACGTCCCGTTCCCCCAAGCACAGCGCGGTGAGCTGCTTCCACCGGAACACACAGCAACGACAGCGGCTGTGAAGGCACCACGAAGTAAACTCAGTTGGGCAAAGAACACCCCGTTTCTTTCCTGTGATTACCTCAAAATGCAGAGGGCCGGGGGTTCGCCAGCTGCAGGTTCGCGGAGCAGCGAACGGCGGCTGACAGAGAAACTCTGGGGGAAATCCGCTCTGCCCTCCGCCCCTTAGCTGCGGAAAGGGGGCTGCGCCACCTCCTGATTTCCCTCTCCCTTTTTTCTACTGCCATGCCCGGGCTCCGGGAGCACCCCTCACCGCCTGCCCGGCACCGCTCGGGACGGTGGTTTCTGTACAATTTCCGAGCATTATGCTGATCAGGCAGCCGGGCCGCAGCAGCCGCCAGCGCGGGGCCCAGCGGCGATGAGAACAGCAGGGAGCCCCGGCAGTGACCATTCCCCACTCCATCCGCAGCCGTCAGCAGCGGGCCGCCACGGCGTGGCATGGCGCGGAGTAGGGGCGGAGCGGAGCGGTGCAGCACCGCCCCGCGCCTGCGCACAGCCCGGACCTGGGGTTTACGGCCGGGGCAGTTGCGTCGTGCCTGAAGCCTCTGGTCTTGTCGCCCTCTGTACCCGGCGCAGCCTGCCTTCCCCCAGCCCAGCCCGGCGGCCCGCAGAGGCCGTGCCGCAGGTGGGGAGGGCCGCTCCAGCGGCGGAGGGGAGCCGGGGGGCGGCAGCGGCGGCAGTGGCAGGAGGCCTGGGGCGGGAGCTGGGCCGAACGCGGCCTGTGGCTGAGAGGCCCTAGCGGAGCTGAGCGCCGGGCGGGGGTCCGCGGCGGTGGTTCGGGGGTTTTGGCGAGGCCCGAGGGCTTCGGCGAGGCCCGGGAAGGCCCCGCGGCGGGGAGTTGCTTACCCCGGGGTGCCTGCCTGCGTCCCTCTGCTCTGAGACTTCCGTCGGCCGGCCGGGCGTGTGTGGGGGCTCGCCCGAGGCAGCCCGGCAGGGACCGATCCCGCCGGGTGGTAACTTCGCCATGTTTGCCAGAGGAGCTGCTACTCCGGCTGAATGGGGGGGAAAAATCAGTACATCTCCGAGAGGTTCTCGATTCCCAGGCTGTGCCTGAGAAGCCGGCCTCCAAAGGCGGCGTGAAAGGCAGCGTCGCTGGACGTGCCTACTTGTGCTCAGCGAGTTCGTGGCTGCTAAGTCATGGCCCTGCCCTGCTGTGTTATGTTTTGGAGGAGTTTGTGATGTTTGTGATTAAGACACAGATGCCATGGCAGAAGATAGTTGAGATTCAAATTTTTTTTTAACTGTTTTGAAAAAGTAGTTTGTAACCTCAGGTTTTGTTTAAGGAATAAGAATGCCACCCTAACCCTCTGGAGAAGTATAACAATCTGGCTTAAGTCTATAAATTGCCACTGAGTTTATAAGCAAAAAAGGTTCCCCCCCCTCCCCAGCCTCACGTGTAACTCAGGATGTGGTGGCTCTGTGTGCCTGAGACATTGTTTGGGTTTTGTCTGTGTACTATCGCACTGCAGTGCCTTAGCAAGCTGAAGGGTACAGTCTTAAACAAAAGCTGCTTATAACAACACTTTTTTTTTTTTTTTAAATTTACCAAACTCTTTTTAACAGACTGAATTCAAGGAAACTCCAGATAAGCCCAAGGAGACTGGAATGTGTGTGTCAGTTACAAGGGAGAAGCTGGGTCAAAGCATAGCTGTTAAGGAAGTTGGGTTTGTGGATTGGACAGTATAGAGATGAAGATGATCTCAGAACTATTCTTGTGCAGCCTAATAGTGCTGGATAAAAGAACAAAGCCGTCTTGACTTTTGGTCAGTTGTAATAAGGTTCAGTGCTTGGTAGGTGGGGGAAAGCACGTTGGAGGAATGAGTTTCACTTGGAAGATGGTTGTCTGTTTTCTCATTTGTGAACTGAGACAAGTCTCTCCTAAGTCTCTGGCAGTAGAATTAAATTCTTATTATTAAAGCTAAGGTACAGTTGGAGTTGGAAGACACATCTGCATTAGTATATTAATTCAAATAAAGGGTGTGCTCTTGAAAAGAATTCTGGGTCATCCTTGCTTGCTGTTCTTCACTGTGATCTGGGAGTGCATGAACTCCCTTTTGGAAGAAGCTAAAACTGAAGGTGCACTTCGGTGGTGAGTGGGTGCTGACAGTCTAGACAGAGCTAGGATTAAATAAACACAAAAACACTTATCCTGTTTATGTTGGATCCTCAATAACTGTTTATTTTTACAGAGCTGCTGCTTGTCCTCTATGTAGTTGCTAATGTAGACATAGCTTGAGCCTACCATCAGTAGGGTGGGTAAGTTGAATACAGTCATAGCACAACAGCACCAGGGACTGATCCCTAAGCTTTCAGACCTATAACTGACAGCTATTTCCTAAGCAGCAGGACTCAAATTTCATAGTTTAAAGGCTGTAGGTCAGCTACAAGGAGAACAGTAAGCAAAACTCCCACTTGGAATAATTGTCAACAGCTTTTTCAGAAAATTGTTTTCAGTAACTCAATTTTAATTTTCAATTCAACAATTTTTGTTGTTGAATGGCTCCCAAACTTAGAATGGTTTTAAAGTGCTGTAACATCATAAGGATAAATAGTTTTCCTTCTTGTAAGAGTTAATGACCTGAGTGGACAAAATAATGCTATGTATTTTCTGGACCAGTAACTGGGACTTGTTGGCATTTGTTGAATTACTTTTCCCCTCCTACGTTTACCTAGCCTGTGTGGCAATTAATGAAGTAATGTTGTGCTTGTGTTGCCATCACTGTACTTGAGATCTTTGTGATCTGCTTTGAGTGGCTGGTTTAAAATATTTTTACTTGTTTTGCTCTCTTAATCTTCCTCTTAGGGCTTCCTCTCTCAGTGAACCAGCGTGGTAATTGCTAGCAGCCACCTCAAAAATGCCACTTACAATGGAAGTGGAAAAGTTTTGCATAGTTGTCTTAAATCAAAGTGTTTGACAAGACACTGGTGATTTGAATGGCTGGTGTTTCTGGGCGGGCAAGTAACTAAAATGGGTTATGCTGGACAACTGATTGCCACTGGAGTTTTTTTAACTTTGTTTTTTACCTGTTGCAAATTAGGAAGGCTTCTACTTGCATCGCTTCATTACAGTTTTTCTTTTCAAGTGTTCTGTGTTTCTAGGTCGTTTCAGTGTTGTGGCTGAAAACCTATAGTAATAAGCAAATATTTTAAAATAGAAATTTATACAATATTTTATTTAGGAAATATATTTTTTTAAAAACAAGTCTTTATAAATGCTATATATTGCTGGTAGCTACGTTAAAGTAACTCCCATTTTTTTTCCCCCAACTTTCCTGTGAATCAGTCCTCTTTTGGGTTATAGGGAGTCAGTCATCAGTTTAAACACCTGCAGATCTATATTTCTCACTTGGAAATAGCTGATCCTGCATTCTCAAAACAAGTCTGGCTTTAAAATCTTACTAGCATTGGGTTTGTAGCGTGTGTAGAATCCACTGAAAGTTGCAAACTTGCTTTCTAGAGCCTGGTCTAGAATTGATTGATGTGTTGTGTGAAAGTTGATACAGTAACAATCCTTTGGAAAGCACTAGACTATTGCAACCTTTTGCCAGCAGTTGTACCAGTCTAACTTGTCCATCTCACTTTCTCCTGTGTGTACTGGAGTGTCTGAATGCAGCTCCCAAGTAGTTCAGGTTCTCAAAGCTTGGGGTTGACTCCAGCTTGACAGGGCCTTAGTGCTTTGCAGGTGTTAAGGGATCTGAATAGGAGCAATCTTGAATAGGAGTCTTGTCAGAGTAATGGCCATACACTAACAGTTAGCAGAAGCAGAAGAGTAAACGCAAGCCATGTTTGACTTGTTCTTCCTGAAAACTTTGTTCTGACTCTTATCTTAGACATGGGAAAATCACTTTCTCACCTGCCTATGCACACATGCAAGGAAGACGGCTACGATGGAGGCACAGTGTCTGATAATATGAGGAATGGCTTGGTTCACTCAGAATCGCACAACGAAGATGGCAGATGTGGAGATGTATCGCAGTTTCCCTATGTGGAATTTACAGGAAGAGACAGCGTCACCTGCCCCACTTGCCAGGGAACAGGAAGAATTCCACGAGGTAAGCTTTCTTGATTTATTTTTTTAACTTTTAATCTTTTGACTTACATTAAGCTTTTTGCTATGATTGCGTTGGCTAAAAAACCCAAATTGAGTCAGCTTTGGCTGTTACGTGTTGGGTCCTCTTTTGTCAGTACAGTGCCAGTGTTCCTTGCTTCTCAGCTTTAAATTTGCACATGAGCCTGGTTCTTGCAAGTTCAGTTTGCAAACCTTTATTTTTGTGACATTTTATTGCATTTTTTGGTGACGCATTCTAAATTACTTGAATCAGCATACAACTTTGCAACAGTAGCTGCAAATACAGATAGAGAGAAGTAGACCAGTACCACAACATCTTTTCATTTATAGTGAATTTTCTTGCCCTTACTGCTGTCAGTGCCTCACGATTTCCATTACCATCCCGTTGTCCCATCTGTCCCTGCAAGGCAGAGGACACCAGCTGTGAACTGAAAATACATAGGATCTCTGACTGCCTCGGGAAGGAGTATGCTGCTCAACATTAGTCTTCATGCCTGTTTTGTTTGCATGCTGCCCTCATCCTTTGCTTTTCCTCTTAATAAAGTGTAAAATGTTTTATTACACTTCTCTTTCTAACAATAAGCCACCTGAATAGCTATTTAGGAAGAGACCTTTGAAAGAAGAATGCAGGATATCAGAAACTGGGTAAAAGTAGAGTGTCAAATGCAGTGTGCCAGGGCAAAGCTGATCAAGCTGTTAAGGTCTTCCCTTTGGTGGTAGGGGAGGAACTGATGAGAGAGTTTCACATTTGGAGCTGTGTTGCTTTTGCCAGAACTCTTATCCAAAATAGATTATTGGATGTAAAAGCTCTTGGAACTGATTTTGACCAGCAACTCTGGAAAATTGATGGATGCCTGTGCCATCTTGTCCTTGTACACATGCTTTAGTTGGATTAGATTCTGGAATAGTTCACAAAGACCTGTGTCTCACAAGCAAATAAATGACAGGCAGCACAAGATACTTAAGTGCTTGCAAATATCATAAGAAATTTGTGTGTTAGTTGTTACTTCATACTACTGTGTATTTTTTGCCTCTGAATTCAGCAAATTTGAATATGCAACTAAGAATTACCTTAACCAGAAGACTGTAGAGAAGTAAGTTTGTTCTGTTAGTTTCTAACTTGAAATACTTGATAATATCAGGAGTGAGTTTTACTCAAAATAGTGCTAGCTAAACTGCAGTAATAGCATGATTCCTGTATTCAAAAGCGTGTTTCTTTGTAGGGTTCTTGGATGTAATACTTTAATAAATTAACTCACATTTGTTTAACTTTTTGCAGTAACTATTAAAGATGCACGTTGTCCGTGCATCCAGATGAAATAATGTGATTAAAACTAAACTTTAAATTAGTTATTAGAACAAATAGGGATCTCTTCGTAATTCAGGAAGAAAAATGCTTGGGTTTTTTGGAAGGAAGAGAGGAAAAATTAAGTATTCACAGAATGATTGCATGACTAGTAGGGAATACTGCAACATGTGATGTGATGGCTAAACTGTATAATAAACACATGAAAGTATGGTTTGTTACTTGGACAGGTTTAGCTTTTTTACATGATTAAAGCATGAAGGTAGGAATACGCTGCTTTGTTCAGAGGTTGAAGATGCTTCATTGAAGCTGAGCTGAAAATCAGTTGAGGTTTTGTAAAGGCTGATGGTCCATACTGCTTAGCGTGCTTTGCTCAGCTTAGTGATTCAGTGTGGAATCACTTTGAAGTAGTCAATTACCTGAGTGATAATTCTGGTCAAATTCTGCACTTGGTTATGAGATAAATCTCAATTCCATTTTTTCATACAGCAAATTGCAAAGGCTGTACATGCAGGTGTAGTCCGTGTATTTTCAATAACTTGTCTGTGCTTGTGTTCTTTATTTCTACTGTTAGCATATCCCCCTTTTAAAAACGCTGTCTAGTGAAGTAACTTGTTGCTTGGAGAAATTCTAGTAGGTAACTTTTTGATTTCCAGGCTGCTGCAGCAGCTCAGTCCCGTGAGAAGTGGTTGTATATACTAGTGATTTCCAGAATGCAGTGTATGTATAACTCGTGTTGCCAATGCCACCCACACTGATACGTGTGTATTTAAATGTTTTTAAAACAAACCTGACTTCTGCTTTCCAGAAAAGTATGTGCTGAGTGCCTTCTGGACCAGTTCTTGCTGCCTGAGCTTCTGAATATTTTTGTCCTATAGCTGTATATGGACTGCTGTAAAGAGCTGGGAGCTGTTAAGTACCTCCGTTTCTTTTGAGGAAATGGTGCCGGGGCTGTGCTGCCTCCTTTGCATGCATGCACAGAGGTAGAATTTGTTGCTGTTCTGGCCTTTGGGCTTGATGTTTTTTCCTTGCCTTTTTGTGTAAGCTGTGCTCTCATTTCAGAAAGTGACATAAGCTACAGTAGTATTCTACTGGGGTTGTTAGCTGGAATTTAAATGTTTATCTTCAGTGTTTATTCTTTGCTGTCATTAAGTTATAGTGGGCAGTCTTTTGTTTGAAGTAACTGGAACTTATTCATTGTTTGTATAATTCTGAAGAGGCTTTTTTGTTTGTTTGTTTGTTTCCAGGGCAGGAAAATCAGCTGGTAGCATTAATTCCATACAGTGATCAAAGACTGAGGCCAAGAAGAACGTAAGTTAGTAGCTAGTTGTGATACGTGAATCTACAGTTAATTCTTCGCTTCTAGTTAAAGTTCATCAATTTAAAGGAGACAGTGTGAAGAATCAAGTAAAAATCACTGGGTGATTTTATCTTGCATTCGGTATTGAAAGAACCCCACGTGTGAGCAATATTAGCCTTGACCTCTAACTCCTGGAGTTATTTATTAACAGGTGTGACTATTCCTGTCACAATGTCTTAGGAAGCGAAGTAATACTGTATGATCTTGCCACGTAAATACTTATCTCAATGTCTACAGTAGTTATGCAAGTATTTGCCAATCTATGTTTCATCTTATTTTATCAAAGCAGATACATACTCAGTGTTAAAGTCTGAGTGTTAACTTCTTTGGACCACTACTACAAAATAAGTCACCTAGAAGTTCATTTGTAAAGCTCTGAGCAGGTAGCAAAATCAACATATTCATCATTCTGATAAAACTTTTTTTAAATTTTTTTCCAGGATCTACTTAATTGTTTAAGTACAGTTTTCAGGGCTTCTTGTTCTGAACTCTTTGGCTTGTCTTTGGTGCTTTTCCTTAATATTTGGATGTTTCTGTAGTAAACAGAAATGAGTACCAGGAAGAGAAAAATACAGTAACTTCACACATTATTATCCTAGATCATACATATGATGTCATAGTAGAACAGATCTGAAACATACTATTTTAATGTTCTAATTTTGGGGCAAGTTAAGCTGCCACAGAGCCTTTTATTTGTGGGTTGGTTTTTTTTAATATATACACCCTTTAATATTAGGCTAATTGTGAATTCTGTGTTCCTTAGCAGTAGTCTTAACACTTTCCCTGAAAGTCTTTTATGACAAAGAATCCCTTGTAAGGCTTTATTATTCTTTCTGGGTGTGTTATGCAGGAGTCCTGAGGAATGACAACAGTTCTATAAATAAATTTTAGAGGATGTGCTTCTTATGTGTTAAAGTATAAGTATTTATTTCTTCCGTTTTCCTCCCTCAGTTACAAATGTTGGGATAACCACATGTTTTGAAACTTGATTTCTGATGTATTTACAGGACTAATGTCTCTGAGACATAATTGTGAAGTGTGGCATAGCTTCCCACACACTTTAGAAGTTAGAAACAGTTGTTGTCTAGTTGAAGTAGTTGCATTGAGGAGTCATGCTCCTTCTTACTTAAAAGCAAATTATTGTTCAACGTGCTTTTGACTCTGAAACATGCTTTTTTTTTTTTCCCCTTCAGAAAGCTCTACGTGACTGCTTCTGTAATTGTATGTTTGCTACTTTCTGGGCTGGCTGTGTTCTTCTTGTTTCCTCGCTCAATCGATGTCGAATACATTGGTGTAAAGTCCGTGTATGTCAATTATGAACAGAGTAGGCGTATCATATATCTAAATATTACGGTAAGTCTGCCTGTCTGGATGTTTGTAATGGATAAAAGCAACCAGAGATATGACTGTCACAGTTTAATATGCATAGAAATTGTGGTCTAACTGGTAAGCTTAGTGCCTTAAGAAATAGAAGCAGATACAGTGACCAGTTTGAAAAATGTAGCTGGACCTGCTGTAGCTGGTTCCTGTAGCTATAGCTAATAGAGATGCAGTTGCAAGCTACCATTGGGTCTCCTAGTTTTGTAGGAGCAGTGACTTTGGAGATCTCTGCATTGTTTTTGGAACATGAGTGAAATGTAGAGTGTGTGTGTGTAGTTAAATGCTGCTGGTATTATGCATCTGTCAAAATTGGTTTTGAGGAAAAATTATTTCTTGTCTGCCTTAAAACTCAAAGGAGTTCTTTGCACAAGCTTCTTGATTTCTTGGTAATGCAGTCAACACAGGGTTGCCTAAAGACTCTTGGTAGAGTTCCTCATTTTAAATAAAGCAAAGCAGTGGTGGGAGAAAAGGGTCCTGGGATAGCTGAATTCCCTGGAAGAAATAATTGAGGCTAGGAAGAAATGTGGTAGAGTGTAATCACCAGGGAAGTTGTACAGAACTATGTGCTGTTCAATATATTTACAACAAAAAGCTGAGAAAGGGGTGAAGTGATGGTCATTTACTCTCTCTCATCAAGTTACACAGTGTGGATAATTGTTAGTATTTTGATTGGGTTTTGTTCTTTCTTTCAGAACACACTAAATATAACTAACAACAACTATTATTCTGTTGAAGTGGCAAATATCACAGCCCAAGTTCAGTTTTCAAAAACAGTTATTGGCAAAGCACGGCTAAACAACATCACCAACATTGGTCCTCTGGATATGAAACAGGTAAACAGGATAGTTTTTTAAAGTTGAATACATCTTAAATCTTTATCTATAAATCTGATAATTTATGTTTTCATTGTTGTTTTTTTTTAGATTGACTATATGGTGCCCACAGTCATACAAGATGAAATGAGCTACATGTTGTAAGTGTGCTCACCTCTAAATATCATATGGGTCTTGGTTAAAAAATACAGTGGTGCTAAAGGCAACTTTGAAAGAAAGTCAGCAGAGATGCATTCGCAGAGATGTTGTGGTATTTTCTCTGTGTCAGTTTAGTAGTACTGAAACACAATTAAACAATGGTTGTTTCGGTAGTTTTGTATAGTGGCTTGCTGTACCTGGCTCTCAGCACTTTGAATGGTTCTCTCTATCCCAACATTTTAGGCCTTGGCAATGGCTAAGATCCATGCCTTGGGAATACACCTGCACTATCACGCTCCATACAAGCTTTTTAGTAACTTCCCCATAAATTTCTCTGGCGGTAAGAGAATGTGTATCTAACTGTATACAAATTAGTACTATTTTCAGACCATGTGTATACAATGGTAAGCAGTGTTTACAGCCTGTCCTTTAAGTGGTTTTATTTATAGCTTCTGAAAGTTCATTTGATCAGTGGACTGTTAGCTCAGTACAAACCCAAATCTTAGTTCTCTTACACTGAAACATGGACTGAACAGAGTGAACTATTGAGACTTCAGGTCTCTGCTGTGTGGTTCCAGTGGATGCCAGTCCCTTTGGGGTGGGAGAGACCCATAGAGCTTTGAAGTGTTGGAATAAATTGAAATAGGCATGAAATGGCAAACTGGGCACTAACTTTAAATAAGCAGAAAGCGTTGTACTTCTGTGACCTCTTAAAAGTATGTAAATTAGGTTTATGAAAACTGAATCCTGTGACTCTGCTTGCCTTTTGGATGCATTAGGAATAAATACACGTGGCTTTCATAGAACTCATGGTAATGCCTACCTAGTCATGCTTTTTGTGCAATAATGCATTGAAACTTCTTTTCATGGTCAGTATTTTGGTCTTAATTTCAGTAATACTGTTGAGAATCTGTTCCCAACAATAGTCCCAACTTTTACCTGCGAGCTGGTGACTAACCTTAGCAAAACCTGCATGCATTTGGATGTGTAGAGAAATGTGGGCAGGCAAAAGCTGCTCTGCCTGTGGCCTGAACTGGGTAGATTTCAGGTGATTCTGCTTGATAGCTGCATCCTTGACAGTAGCATGGAACAATGATGCATTTGCTGTTCCAGCTCAGAGGAAGATTATGTGGTCTTGGCATAGGAGCAAAGAAACTGTCCTGCGTCGGTGCCGCTAGTCTGTAAGATGGGCTTGCCCTCCTAAAGGACAGACAGTGTTTAGGAATGTTACTAGAAGAGCAAACTAATAGGTGATTTGTATGCATGCAAAAATACTCATTGCTTCAGCACTGTGAGACTAAGCATGGGCTGGGATAGGTAACAAGAGATCCATAACTATAGATGCTTGTGCCAATTAAAGATCTAACTGACATGTACAGGCTGATGCGGCAAGGCCCTAGTGCTTGTGAGTAGTGCTCACCAGCTTTGTAGTGATGTGTTTAAAATGTACTAAACAGAATTTGAGCCACACACAAACTATAGTTGTTCATTTTCTCCAAACTTTCTCAATGTTGCAGTTGATATAAGTTGACCTTCCTGCCCTGTTGACAGTTGTTGTTCATGGGTTTTTGCTTTTCAGTCTTAAAAGTGTGGGTTTGCTGTGTGGAGCAGCCCTGGAGGTGGCAAGTCTGAACACCCAGCCAATGGTGCTTCAGTGGGTCTTAGTGGGAGGTCTAACTGTGTTTGGGCTTTTTCTCCATGCAGAAACATTTAACTTTCCAGTGAAGGCCCTGGATTCATATCCTAGGTGTTGTTCAATATGAAATACCCTCATATTATGTTCCAGGCTGTTTATATTTTGAATCAGAAAACTGCAATAACTAAGAGTATCTGTCATAATGGTGTAACAAAATCCTGGTTTAAGCCTGGCAGGAAAAAATATCAAAATATTTATCATTACCACAGATACCAGTATAAACCAGCTTTTAATACTGAACTGTTTTATTTCTATTTTCTTGTGATTTGGACCACCTGTCTTCATTCAGTGTTTAATACCTCATCATATGTTTGTTGGTTCTGGGGTAAAGAATGACAATGGCATACAAATGTCATGGGTGGCTGCCATGCAGTCTTACTGCACTGATCGCGTGCCTTTCATTCCAGAGCTGATAAACTTGTGACCAAGAGCACTTGATTTAAGTGGGGGTGATAAGTACACACTTGCATAGTGCTCTCTATAACTGGAACATAGGTGCATATAAGGAAATGTAAGTCTGAAAAAGGTTTCTCAGAAGAGAACAAGAACGGACTTCAGAATCTCTGCAGATTGGTTAAAGGTTACTTTGCATAATTCAGAAGTGGATGAGTGCAAAAAAAAAAGGTACTTTCCTAAGTTCTTGAAACTTCCTGAGCAAGAATAGCAAGCCTTCAAGAGTTTGGTTTTTTTTTTTTCCATATAAATTGCTGGTTTTATAGACAAGATGCTGAAGTCAGCATGATCTTCTTTTCTAAATCTGCCTTTCCACAGATAAATTTGACCTGAAGTAAAATTGCAGCAAATTATGTCTGTATCGCTTTGTAGTAAAGGTCTTTATCACTGACAAAGTGGTATTGACATGCTTTAATGTCATGGTTCAAGTTAACTTTGGTTAGTTTCTGAAAGATGGTGTGAATGCTGTTTCACAGGAACCATTTTTTGTTGGCAAGGATAACACATAAGCAAGTACATATGAATATAGCTCATGTGAAAGGAAGGCTATGTATATAAAAATAGACCTAGGAGATTATATGGTCACTGGCAATTTTACAAGTGTTTTAGTTGCTATTGCTAGCAATTCTTTAGTCTCTATATACACAGATAGCAGAATTTCCAGTTGAAGCCACAGTTCTTGTTTTTTGTATAATTAAAAGCTCTATGCAAATCTAACAATTGGTTTTCTTTTTTGCAGTGACTTCTGTACTTTAGCATCTATCAAAGTGCATAACATAGTTGTGATGATGCAGTAAGTATGGAAGCTCCCTTTTTGTTGGAAACACCTTTAAAAGCTGTGTAACTCTTAATTGAATTAGTACTCAAAAATACTTAAACCTGGAGTCTGTGCATCACAGATAAAATGAAATCAACTTGCTTTCTAGTGTAGTAGCTTCATAGTTCCTGGAACTTCATTGTGTCTTTTGACAGGTTCTGTTGGTGTGAAGACACTTGATGAGGCAGATCTGTTGTTACTGTATATGCTCTGCAGTTGGGCTGTAGCCACGGAGCTACTCAGGTCTCAGATATTTTTAAATGAGTTTCTGTATCAGCCCCTATTCAAAAATTGCCAAGATCTTTGTGATCTTGAAGCAATTAGAGGCTTTAGTACTCTGCCAGAGTCTGCTTTTCCTGACTGACTGCATAAATAGCAGCATGCTGAGGTGTGGTGGGTTTTTCTGGTTTGCGTTTTTTTTTGGTTTTTTTTTTTTTTGGAAGGAGGGGAATGAGGGGATGTATAGACCACTCATGGCTGTACCTTCTCTAATCATTTGCTTTCTCCTCACAAAACAAGGTGTTAATGAGCAAATCGACTTTACTGTGTTCTTCAGAAAAAGCCTGCCTCAGGGAACCAAAAATGTTTCATGGAAAAAATCTTTAGTGGTAAACTAGTATTGTTTCTAACTTTATTTAAAAGCTGTTTAGTTCCAAAACATTTTCCTTAAAAACCCTAGTAATGTAAAAACACTGATCTTTACAATAGGAAACTCAAGCTTCTTATGAAGCAAATGTCTGTTTTGTGTTTTTAAGAGTGACGGTGACAACCTCTTACTTTGGCCACTCTGAGCAAATATCCCAGGAGAGATACCAGTATGTGGACTGTGGAGGAAACACGACCTACCAGCTGGGCCAGTCAGAATATTTAAACGTGCTGCAGCCTCCGCAGTAGAAGCACCTGTTGGTTAGTGTGAAGTGACTGCTGTCGATGCTGGCAGGCATCCTTTGAATAGGACTGGTACTACCTGAAGGGGAGAGAGTACGTGCATGTAAGGCGTAGCGAACGTGGCGACCTGTTCGCTTTAGATGCAAGGAGGGAAGAGGTGCAAAATGTATATAGATGCACTTACTAAATGTTGTGTTTTCCCCTTCTGTTTGCTTTCTATTACTGTCAGCACTTCTGTCAAGTTGTGTGGTGGGAGGGAGAGGGGGAATATCAGATTCTCAAACTGAATCGGGGCCTTTCCTTACGGTGTGGTACATCAACTTAGAGTAACTGTGTATGTCTGTGTTTAGGTGAAATGTGTCACTAATGAGCATTTTAGAAAAACTGATACTTGTAAATTTTAAGTTTATACTTCGGTTCTTGATATTTGACTATTGAAACTGGCAGTATTACTACTGAAGTAGTAAGATTACTTTGAGGTATCTGGGTGTGTAACTTCTATCAGTAACCCAGTGGAGATAGTTCTTTATTTTGGGATTCTGCTTTTGGTTTGCTATACATGATTAGTGGTGACATGTTGCCTGTGAAAGCTAGGAAAGCTCTCTTGAATGACACTATACTTGAACATGCAACTTCTAGAATCTGGCATCTTTTCACTAATGTTTCCTCCTGCTACCTCTGGCATAAGGAGAACGTATGTCGGTAAATTTAAAGTTGGATTTTAAAAAAACCCAACCACAAAACAACAAAAAAACAAAAAAAAAACCGAACCTGAGGATTGTTACTGACAAGGGAAAAATTCAGGACTAAAAAACTAATGGGTAAAGATTTTGACAGTGTCTTACTACTTTGTTTTTTAGTAAACTGTTGAGTAGAGCTATCAAAATCACGATTGTGCAGTTGGATCTAGGTGGGAAGCTGACCATGGGTTTGGGCAGATTGATGTAAATTTTCATCATTTTTATTATTTTAATACACTGTGTGTGTAAGCTACTTGTGTTAATGTGTTGGGGTGTGTGTATAGTGTGCAGGCTCAGTAAGCAATGCAGTAGTTACCTGAGTCTCCAGAGCACTCACAGATCACATCAAAGTTGTGTAAGGGAAAGCCTTCTTTCTGTAACAGTACATGCTAATGTAATCATGAGACTGACTTGTTAACAAAGCTATTTAATAATTTCAGTAGGATAGTTTGCACAGTGAGAATTTCTGGGGTTATTATCAAACATGGCGATTGTAAATTTTGGGTCCAAAGTTGCTTGACTTCTGAAGGGTGACTGTTGTAAGGATTAGGTACTAAACCTTTTAATTAAACTAGATCAGGATTGTTTCTGAATTAAGAAAGATGCAGTTGTAAGAAGATAATATTGTATTGTAATGAATAATTTTTTTTTAAATGTTGCATCTTTTTATGCTGACCATGTCTGGAAATAAGCTACATAAAATGAATTAGCAATAAACACTAGTGAAAAAGGCTGCTGAGTAACTTCTTGCAACTAGCAATCTCATGCTCCAGTACTCCAGTGAAGCTACCTTTCTATATACTACTGTTTTCTTCATCAGCCTTTCTTAGGTGGACCTAATTGAGTGGGTAGGAGGAAAGAGTATCAATGATGTAAGACTGATTTCGAAGAAGTTAAGTAACCATACAAAAGACCCTCCTTTGAATTGCTGTGAGCACTTACTCTGAATATCTATGAAAAATTTTGGAACCTGAACTGTTTTGTGTTACTGTTGGTAGGATGAAGATGTCAGATTTTGGCTTTGGAGATCTTCTGAAACTGGAATAATCAATTCTGATGACATTGTTATTTTCTGAAAATTATTCCTTAATCTGGACACTTAAAAGTAAACATTCCTAATTACAGCTTACAATCATAAGGGAAACTAGTTCACAATTGACTCTGGTCTTCCTGTAGATGAGGTTCAGTCCTGTGGCTGACAGCCAGAATGCATGCACAAGCTTGTCTGATGGTCTGAAAAGATACAGGTGGTACCTAAAGACCTGGATAGTGGGGACCTGGCTAGAAATGGAGGGGTAAAGTCTTCTATGTTTTAGAGAGAGTAGGGAGAGAATTATGGGTTAAATCAAGTCAGATCTGAAGTAAGCTAGCAAGTGATTGGGTTTTTTCTTCCAGTCCTAAATATTTACACCTGGAGAATTGGTTTTGCTTGGGTTTAGTTTGCTTAAAGAAAAACCCAGCTCTAGGCAGTTACATTTATCAATTTAAAATATTTTTTTCTCCAAAGGGTAACAGGTAATCTAAAATAACTGGAATGGTAAAATGATAACATTGTTTGTCAGTAGTGAATGCTGTTTAAACAAGCATGTGGGGGGAGGTTACACTGTTTATGCAGTGTTGAAACTTAGACTGACCTTTGGCAGCCATGCTGAGCAAAATACACACTTAAATCTGTGGTTCTTACATTGCATGGAATGCTTGGTATTGGCTGTTTTAAAATAAAGAGTTGTGAGTGGAATTATATCAGTGTATGTGGCAGCTGGGAGGAATCTGTGATACCTACTGGATATAAGTTTTAGCACCATCAATTTGTGGTAGATTTACTAGCAAAAAGTTGTCATCTTAAAAAATAAAGGGTGGGGTAAAGATCCTACTGGTGGATCCGCTGGTTAGGTCTGTTACAGGAGAATCTGGTTTCAGGTTTCACTTATGCCAGTATGTCCTTGCAAAACTGTCAGCATATTATTAACTAAACAAGGCAAGCATTTGACTTTAACTGCTAATTTTAATATAAAATCTCATCAGATAAGCAGGTAAGCATCTGTTTGAATATTTAACTTAGACTTGATTTCTGTGGCTGAACTTGGAAACATGCTAAGGGAGCAAGAGAAATCAGTGATAACTTGTGTAACTGTGTAAACAGGCTATGAAATCAAATCCACGTGACAGACCTGTAATTACTTCACATTTGTTTTTATCTTAATTTTAAAATAAAAAAGGCAAGCTTTTCAGTTCACTGTAAATCAGTAAGTACACATTCTCTCCAGAAGGCCAGCTTGAAGAATCCTGAGTAGTTTTTACTGATTTGTTTTTCTGTGTGTAAGAGTTTCTGAAGGAATACTTCTGAAATGATTTATATTTCACTTGTAACTTCCCTGTAATCTTCCAATATTATCAAATACATATGTACTATCAGTGTAGTGTTGTTTCAAGGGATTTATTTCTAGTATAATTCTTTTCACTTGAATTCTTTGTAGCAGTTCCTGTACCAAAACCTTTTGCACTTTAAAATAGAAGCTCTGTTAATTACTTCCTAAAACACTGGTCCAAATGTTGCACTGTGGCACAATTAAAAAATGAAATTTATATAAAATTTCAAAACTTATAACAAGGTGAGTTGGGACTCTTAAATGCCTGGCAGTGTTGGTTATTCAGCCATTCTGACCTGGAGAACATCGTTATTTTAAAATTTGAAGATGATGCTTTAAAAATATATGAATAAAGCCAACAAACTCAAAGATCTGTCAAATACCGGTTTGGAGAGATTTAAAGGGCAGTACTCTTACTGTAAGATGTAGTACCTGACACTTACTCTTGAATTCCTGCTGTGGGGAAAAGCCTGTAGAAGCTTACTCATAAATACCAAGACAGGTAAACAAATTTGGAGATAATTACTTAATTCTTCTGGGCAGACAAGCAGAAAGGCTTTTCCTGTGTGGGATAGCTGTGCAGTTCTTAATGCACTTCTGATGTGTGCGTGACCTTGGTATTAACATTGTGGTGTTTGTGTTTTGCAGCCTTGTGTTGGCAGACCTGAGTACATGCCTTAGTTGACTTTGCTTCAAGTTGTCCTTGAAGTTCTGCCAGTAAATACATTTTTTTCATAGTAGTAAATTGCAAACATGACCAGGCTTCATAGTGCGTGGTGTGTGTAGCTAAGCATTTAAACACTGAATCCAAGCGCTTTGATTAAACTGTTCAGGTCTTTAACCATCTGACTGAAGACTTGTGCCCTCAGCATGGAAAGGATGGTGTGTGGTGTAGTACGAGACACCAAGACTCAGAAAATGTTAAAATAGCATTATTTCTTACTCAGCCTTTAAGGCTTCCTTTTTTCTTTTGTGGTGGTGACGGGGAGGGGGGGCGTTAGTTGTGGTTTTGCTTTTCTTCCCGCTCCCTGAATCTATTGCGCAACATCTGTCTGTCCCCAGGCGGCAGCTTCTGAATCGGGCGAGTTGTTTTGGAGTTAGGCAGCTACATGAAGCACAAGGGCAGTTGGACTGGACTGGGAGAGTTAAGACCTCTAAGAACTAAATTTCTTACTTGCCCCTCTAACAAAATGCCACAAGCCTAGCAGTGCTTAGAGGCTTACTGTTACTTGTGAAAAGAGAAGGGCAAGTAATGTAAGTGCAACCAATATACTTCATTAATGGATACTGCAACCAGCACCATTAGCCCTGATCATGCAAAAGATCTGCTTTAGCCTGGGGATGAATAAAACCCAAGTGGAACATGTTGAGAAGAATAGCTTGGGTATGGCAAAAGCATCCAGTGTTTGTCTACCTGAGAAGTCACTTTCCTGCTTTACCTTCAGCTGGGGAATTCTGATTGCTACCAGAGGGTTAGGTTGGGGTTGGTAGTTCTATTGCCCGCAGCTTCTGCCACATAAACCTGCTTTTCTGCCTGCAGGCAGGCCTGTTGGACAGGACGGGTGTCTGTGGGGAACAGGACAGGTACAGTTCGTGTCAGGCCCTGCCGCATAGTGTGAGAGTGGTGGCTGGCAGTAACATACCAGTCCTCATACTCTCCTCTCCCGCCAGCCATCATGAGGGTCTTGCAGTCTGGATGCGTATGTCATTTGGGTACTGAAACTGCTTTTGCTTTGCATGGGCAGGGATATGTAGTGCCAGACGTGCAGGTATATTATTGTGCCTGAGTATTTGGGTCTGACTGTTTAGGGGTATTTAGGGGTATTTTTGGTTGAAGGAAGCAAACTTAACCACTGTTAACATCCAATGTACAGAGTGTGCATATAATAGCTTGATATATATATAAATACTAATGAGTGATAACTATTTTTGTAACTTAAGAATTGTAAGCTGTTGTTCTTGTAACTGTGTAGCAAACAATCTATCAAATTAAGCATGATAAACACTATAAGTCAAGGGGTATTTGGGAATGACTTGTAGGACCTGGAAGCTCTCCTAATGTAAGTTAACTGGCAAAAGGGATCTTGTTGTTTAGAGGTTCAAAATCTGGAGTTAACTTCATTATGAATATGTTTCTAGCCAGGATTGTTTGACTCAAAGAATGATATTAAATTTTCTATTTAAAAAAAAAAGCTTGGGTTATGTATCTTTTTTTAACTGATAATATTTTTCTCTCCTCTATCTCTCACAAGTTCTCGTCTTTCCATATTTTTCCTCACAAGCTTTCATGCATTTTCAATGGTATGATTTCAATTTTTGTAACTATTGGCATTCCATGATGTAAAAACTTTGCAGTCTACTTTTTTTTATATTATATTTTATTGTGTTAAATCCATAATAAACTGGAGTATCTGAAAGCTGAGCCCCAGCTGTGGATGAATTACTGTTGTCTACACTACTGAAATAACTGAGTTAAAAACCTAGGCTGTTGTGGTGGGTTGACCCCAGCCAGCAGATGAGCCCCCACGCTATTACTCATATGCTCTTACACTGGTGGGATGGTGGAGAGAATCAGGATGAAAGCAAGAAAGCTCATGGGTCAAGGTAGAGACAGTTTAATAGGGGAAGCAAAGCTGTGTGCACAAGCAAAGCAGAATAAGGAGTTTATTTCCTATCAGCTGGCACGTGTTTACAGCTGCTGAGGTCTAAGGCAGATGGTTATTGAGCACCATGCAGCTGCTCGCTCAACCCTTTTCCCACCCCTCACAAGGGGAAGGAGAGGAGAATGGAAGAAAATAAAAAGCCTCATGCATTGAGATAAAGACAGTTTAATAGGTAACAAAGAGAAAAATAATAGTAATATAATAAAGTGAGGCACAAATGCACCTCACCACCTGTGGAAAGAAAAACCCCAACCTGATGCCCATCTGGTTTTGAGCAGTGACTCCCTTCCCCAGCTGTATTCATGGTGGCAAGTTCATGCTGCTGGCTCGTGGGCAGCTGCTTGCCCACTGGGACTCTCAGGTCTGTCTCAGCAGAGCTGTATCCCAGCAGGTAAACCCCTAACCTGTACTGGTGCCTGGGGTTATTCCGTCCACCCCAGGTGCAGGACCCTACACTTGCCCTTGCTGAACTTAATTAGATTTCTGTCTGCCCAACTCTCCAGCCTGTCCAGGTCTTGCTGAATGGCAGCACAGCTTTTTGGCATGTCAGCCCCTTTTCCCAGTACTGTGCCATCAGCAAACTTGCTGAGGGGTACACTCTGTTCCCTTGTTCAGGTTATCAATGAGTATGTTCACTAAGATAACACGGTACTAACCCCTGGGGCACACCACTGGCTTTAGGCCTCCAACTAGACTTGTACCAGTTACCACAACCCCCTGAGCCCAGCCACTCAGCCAGTTCTCAACCCACCTCACTGTCCACTCATCTAGCTCACACTTCCTAACCTTACCTATGAGGGTGTTATAGGAGACAGTACCAAAAGCCTTTTTGAAATCAAGGTAGGGAACACCCACTGATCTCCCTTGATCTACTCAGCCAGTCATGCCCTCATAGAAGGCTTTTGTATTGGTCAGGCATGATTTCCCCCCAGTGAATCCATGTTGACCATTCCTGGTAACATTCATTTCTTCCTCATGCTTCGAGATGACATGGAGAGTGAGCTGTTCCATGACCTTTCCCAGGATGAAGGTGAGTCTGACTTCCTTGTATTTTCTTGGGTCCTCCCCCTTTTTGAAGACTGGAGTGACATTGGCTTTCCTCCAGTTCTTGGGCACCTCTCCTGTTCTTCATGGTCTTTCAGGACCCTTCTCTGAGTTTTTAACGCTGAATGTGATCCTATATGGAATATCTCTTTGGTCACTTGGGGCCTGCTGTCCTGGATATGTCCCCTCCCAGCTTCTTGCTCAGTCTAGTCACTGCAGGGTTGGGCAGAGGAGGGGAAAAAGCAGAAGAGCCAATGAAAAAGGAACCATTTGTGCTGTGTGAGCACTGCTCAGCATTAACCAAGACACTGGAGTGTTATCAGTGCTGTGTTGGCTACAAACCCAAAACACAGCACTATGCGGGCTGCTCTGAAGATAATTAACCCCATCCCAGCCAGACCTGGTACAGCTATTTACAAAGTTCTTTTTAAAAGAACCATGATTGCATAAAAACTTTAAAAGCTGGACAGCAAAGAGTGTGGCTTTATTTGAAGCATTCAAAACACTCATAACATGTTCAAAAGTTATAGGTAGTCTGTTGTGATGTTTTGGGACACCTTAGTGGGGGCTTTTAAGGTTTCTCCTGGAGACACCTGTTGTACATTCAGGACTGCTATATTGGCTTCCTGTGTGACTTCTGAAGGATAACAAATGGGTGTCCTAGGGTGCATGGGGGGTATAGGCTGTTTTGTTTCACTTTGTGGATCTCTTTAAAAATGCTTATTTTTAAAAACTAAGTTTAGATGGGAAGATTAGTTGCACTTGCTATTTTGTGTCTCATATAGCCCTTTCTCCTTCCCAGTGTTGCCCTAACAGTTGTCCACTTTCTTTGGACATGCACTGTACCGAATGCTGTAGATGGAGAACACTAACCTTTAAGCAGTGTTTCACTAGGTATGAATCAGAGTTTGAAGACGGGGAAAGAACTGCTTCTCTCTTGTTCTACCTATCTGGGGGCTGGTAGGCAAAAGGCTGTCTCTAGCAGTGAACAGTTTTATTTGATCCAAGTACTTCAACCTACATGATCGGGATTCCTCCTGTTTTGTCCATCCGGAGCAGGTAGGGGAGTACAAAGGCGAATTCCTGCCAGGCAAATTTCAACCACCACCTTGTCCATCTGGAGAGTGAGAAGGGGGTTGAAAGGGAATGCAGTGACAGGTGGGGGTAGGTACACACATGTGAATTTGGACACATATAAAGACCAAAAAATTGCTATCCTGGAACACCCAAAATACAGGTGTTTGAGATCTAACCACTGAAAGATCAGACATCTAAAATGGCCTAGTTTCAAGGACCTGACAAAGAGAAACTTCTGAAAGATTTTGGAAGTCTCCCTAGCTGGCTGTAGGTTGCTTTCCTTTTACCTCTCAACATTTCATACAGCTTTCCATGTAACTGAGCAGATACTTGGGATATATTTTTGCGCTAGTATGTTCACCTGGGAGGACTTTAGGTACACTAGTGATGAATGACACTAATTGCCTTCCAGTGTGAAGATGATGTCTATCTGGCAAGTTAAGGAATACCAAATCACACATTTAATTTTGCTAGCAGTCTCTTGATGTCAGATGAGGTAAAGATCCCTCTATGTTTTTGTTTTGATTCTTTTTTTTTCCCCTTTTTCTCTAGGAATCCCTGCCTCTTAAGCCTGAGAGCTGAGACGCCTCGCTTGTGTTTTCTGTGTACGGGTAGCAGGTGCCAGACAGTTTAATGAGCTGTCATGGGCACTATGGAGCTGACACTGCTCCATAATGGAGCTGCTTTTTCATGAGCTAGTGAATCACCTAATACAGTAAAACTAGAACTTGATTAAGGAGCTGCGGCATCACTGTAAGGTAACATTTCACCAGCTACAGTTATGTGTATCTGAAAGGTAATGATGTGTATCATTCCTGTGATGTTTTTAGGAAGTAATACTTCGAGCAGCCCTAGCAATATATGTGAGGTTGAAAAATGAATATAATTTGCCTTCTGATTTTTCCTTTGACAATCATACCACAAGGCTGTCGTTTGGATACTAATCAGAGGAATGCTATCAGAGTTACTTCAATAGATGTCAATGCCTAGTAAAACAATAGGTAAAGACCTATTGACTGTTTTTCATAAGTTGTGGAGGCTTATCTACTACTGGGATATGTATTATTTCTTAAATGTGAAGTCTGTCTTGGATAGCTTAGTTTTGGGGAATGTTAGTGGTTGGCTTCACGGGGATCCATTTAAATGTCTAAATTCATCCACCATAAACATAGTGGCTAAATTTCATATTCAATGTGTTGACACAATCAGTGCAACTACTGCAGCTATGCAAGGGAATGTTAAAACAAGCCTTAGAAGCATGAAATACTGCGGCAGAATATAGATTCTAAACCTCATGTTGTCTACAACCACTTTTGCTTGCTGCCAATCCAGCGATGGCACAGTACTCCTATTGCCATCCCGTTTTTAACATGCTGTGTGATCTGACACTCTTCACATCCCTGTGAATGACTTGGGATCGAGAGAGGAGCCTGGCTACTTTGACACCTCTGACACTCTGCAGGGAGATCCAGGATCCAGCTTTTTGGTATCGGAAAGTACTGTCAGGGGTCAGTGCTGAAGCATTGCCTTCTAGACCTCAGGGAGGCCAGCAGTGTTCACGGAGGGACGCAGCAGACTTAAGCCACTCCCTGATTTTTGGAAGCAAGTGAAGCTGCTGTGTAGACATGCCCGGCATCTTGCTCCCGCAGCTGGCTCCCAAGCTTTCCCTTTGTTTCCTCTCACTAAAAATGCAAAATAGTAAGACAAAAGGAAGCCAAGACTTAGAAAAAATAAAACGTGCTAGTCTTACATTACATGCTGGCAACTACACTGTCTGCTAGGCTAACACTTGAAAAATCCTATTTAAAGTGAAAGCTGGGCTTCTCAGACATTGGAGGGATTAGATTTCCTTCTCAAAAGAGTGGCAGAAATGCTGAATGCAATGTAAGCTTACTCAGTAACCTTGTTGAGACCTGCTAAACCCAGGGGAAGGGGTATGCAGGGTCCTTTATCGTAACTGATCGCTACTCACACCGCAGTCGGAGCCACACTAGGTTTTATTCCAGTGCTGTTTTATCTTTTTTTTTTCCTTTTCTTTTTTTCTTTATCTATATAGAAAAACCTCCACCATGGCCGGCATGCCGCTGCCTTCCCTCCATAGGTGGTGCCAGGAGCTCACAGGATGGGCCAGCAGCAGCGCCTCCTCAGCCAGGGGTGTTGTTCAAGGGATGCTTGAGGAGCTGAGGACTGCTCCCTGAGGAAGAGAACCAGGTTAAAAGTGTTTCTGGTTCCCAGCGCCTCACTGCCCACCCCACTCCAGAAGCAAAAATAACTTTCCGGAAAAGGGAGACAGGTTCAAAGCTGCCCTGGTTGAACGCTTCAGATGGAATCGTGTTTCAATCTAATAAATCCAGTACATGACTTTCATTCTGAATGTGTGAAATATTCCTGTGCAGAGGTTTTGGATTTTAACAGGTAAAAGACCCGAGTATGTATTAACTGAGTAGCCATGAGAATACAGAGTGTGTTCAAGAAGGTGAACTCCGTGAAAGACCTTGAGCAACTCCCGTTTGTGTGTGTGTGTGGCTACATAGCCTCAAATCCGTTTTCCCTCCCCTTGCTCTTCTTACAATGATCTGGCAGCCATAGCCTACTGGGAAATTCAAACTGAATTGGGGTTTTTTGAGGTTTTTTAATATATTATTGCCCAGTTGTGTTACCCAGGGTTTTTGCTCTCTGCCTGTGCTCATGGCATACCAGCAGTGAATCAGTGGCACTGATAGTCGTCTTTGGAAGAAGAAAGCAAGAGCTGCAGAGAAGTTTGCTGCCAAGGTATGCTGTGGGGTCATTCACAGCCAGCTCACTCTCTACCAGCACCCCAGGCCTGTTTCAGCAGAGATGCTTCCCAGCCCCACGGTGTCCAGGCTGTCTCATTGCAGGGACTATTCCTTCCTAGGTGCAGGGGTTTGTATTTGTCCTTGTCAAATTTTGTGTGGTCCCTGTGGACGATCACTCCAGCCTGTCCAGGTCACTCTGGTGGCCTTCCCCTTGAATCTATCAGCTGGTCCCCCTATAGTTTGGTATCATCTGCAGACTTAATGAGGGTGCACTCTGTCACCTTCTTATGGTCTCTGATACACTTTTAAACAGAACAGGTCCCAGAACAGAGCCCTGTCCCAGTCATGGTACTGACCTGTAATCACCACCACCTGAGCCTCATCATTCAGTCAGCTTTTAAACTGATTTACCTGTCTACCTATTCAGAAGATAATATCCTTCCTTGGATACAAAAACTTTGTGGGATAAGGTCTTTAAAGTCGTGCTACAGTGGAGATAAATGATATCTACTGCTCTCCCTCCACTCCCATGGATCTCTTCCATCATCCTTTGATAGCAAGTTGTTAATAGCACATTGTGAAACCTACCACAAATTGAGTCTCTAACACATGCCTGGGAAAATCTTATTTCTCAGACATGTCTCCTTGTTTTTAGTGCATTCACATAGTAGACTTGAATTTTGTATCTAGTGATTTATTTAAAATCAGATTTATTGCTTAATGGCTTGGGCCCAGCATTCAAGACCAAAAAATTCCGAAATTAATTCCCAGGCTCTCAAGTTGTGACCTTTAAAGAGCAAACTGCCTTACTTACTTTGAAAATGCAGATATTCTTACCCCTTCAGTACAGAGACACTTACTAGGCTATAATATCTTCAAGAAATGTATGCTAACCATCACTGCAAGTCTGATTTGGAAAAGCAGTTTTCTCACGGTACGAACCAGGGCATGTTTGAGGGTTACATGTACCGTTGCATCTGCAGTCTATTTTCTGTGGCCACAGTGTTGCTGTTGATGGATATCTGGTCAATAAAAATAGCCCGGGGGCTACCAAGTTATTTCTGGAGGGAGGAAATTCACTGGGAGAGTACAAATGTTTCATACAAAAACAAATGCAGAGAGTGGATCTATTAGGTTTCACATCCATGCTCCTCCATAGTTTTTACATCTATAAGGCACTGAGGAACACCTCTGATATTGCAGGATGTACTTGCAGTGACCAAGCAGCAAACCGGCCTGGGATTTTAAGTTAATGAGCATGGTGCTTCGCTTGATTTTATTTTTTTTCTTTTCTTACTCTATTGAGCTATTTGAATAGATACTGTTAGCAGTATGGCCTTGCAGGGTAATCACTGTAACCTTGATCTGGCAATGTAGTGCACTTATGATGGGCTTCACTAAATTAATTCTTGAATACGACATCTGTTTTATGTTAGGAAAGTCATCTGGGCAGGCTTTGCATGCTTCTAATGTTGTGATACCGAACCATGAGTGGGTGGAATTTTGTACTAATACTTCTGGGTAATTGTTCAATACCTACAGCCTGAGCATGTGCAATTAACTGTTTCCAGCTATCCAGAGTTTCTTTACCAGTATGTCTTCAGGAAAATCTAAGTTCGCATCTGCTGTTGTGACACTACAGCAGATGTGGTCATATTGCTAGACACCGTGGCCATGACCTCAGATAAATTGCTGTAGTGCAGCAGCATGGTGGGTTTTTTGTTGTTTGTGTTTCCCAAGCCTGATCCGATCCCTTGAACTAATTACCGGAGAGACTTACAAATGAATGTACCCAAGTTCCTGGGGTCTGGGTCCCTGTGGGAGAGCATGCTGCAGCCAGAGGCAGCGGCCGCTCCATTGGGGTCGCTGATTGATGGTGGGAGGTCTGCGAAGCATGGAGCTGTCCCAGGAGCTGCCAGGACACATAAGCTGGGGCTGTGCAGAATCTGACCCAAATCTCATCTGAAGTGTCAAGAAGAGCAATTACTTTATTAGGGGGGTAGACGAGATGGCCGGTGAGTCAGGCTGTGTGTGTGTGTGTGCATAAGCTGTGACGTGCACGCATTTCCCGTGTGGGCTCCTGATCCACTGCATTTGCAGTCTCCCCGTAAGTCTGCAAATACTACCGTGAAAACTCATAGTAATTAAATTTATTGCTAGCATAATGCTGTTCAAAAAAGGATAGTTTGGGGTCGGTCATTTGAAGGTAAAACAGTACTTTTACTTTTTCTCTGTAACTGTTCTTTCGCCGAAGTATACAAATTCTGCTCTGAAAAAAATCCACTCAAATAGCTTGAATGCTAAATGATGAGGTTGTCAGGGGAGTTTAGAGCTGACTTTACAGCTGATGATGGTATAGAAGTCACAGAATAACTTTATTTCTCCTCATCACCACTGGTCATGAATTGCTGCAAGATCAGTGAGCATTTTCATTGGATAAAACTGAGCATCCCTGGGAAAAAAAAACCCACTTAAAATGACAAATATTGATTCTTTGTCTAACTAGAGGAGTATACGCATAATTCACGAAATACCTGAATATGTAAGTGCATGCAATGTCACTGAAATGTTTTTATAAATAAAAATAAATCCCTCGAATGGAAAACTGATACCCTCAGAGTTGATGTGATACATTGTGTGATAAGTGCTTTGGTGTATCTTTTCAGAAAATAAAATATTAGCTGTTAAGAAAGAATAATATATATGTTATATATTCAAAGTATATATGCATTTTTATATTTGATATATATATGCGTATGTATTTTTTTCTATATATACACACACACAAACACACATGCAATATATATGTGTGTGTTTATGTATAAGTGTATATCTCCCATATCCCAATAGAAGCTACCAGGAGGGAGGAACAGATGTATTACTTCACTAGTAATTTACACTGAAATGCTGGCTGTATATTTGGTATGCTGATGAAGTGGAACAGTTTTTAAATATCCCCTGGAAAGCTGATGAGATTTGCATCTGGTTAGTGCTTTCCGAAATAAAGCCATTTGTTTAAAAGATGAATGAATAGGTGTCTGATCCAACTTCTGGCTTCTGTGCTTCATTCTTGGGTAAGAACATTACCTCCTATTTAACAGATTCAAATTCTTTACTTCTCCATGGCAGGGGGCTATAGGAGACATTAAACTGTGCAAAGAACCATTTCCAATGAACTGACTTTAAAAAAAAAAAAATCCCTGAAAAGTAAAATGAACTCCTGTGTAACTGTGCTATCAGCGTGCAGGTGTCAGAGGGATGAATTGTGAAGTTGATGTAAAAATCAACCTTACTGCATTGTTTAGGTTAAAAAAATAATCTGATTTTCAGCTCATCTTTTCATTATTTTTTTAAATTATTTTTCTCCATAGAAGACTCAAGTAGTAGTTTAATTATTTTGTCCATTACAAATCCTTTGGGGTTTTCCTTTGTCAACTTAATCATTTAAGTATAAAACAAATGATTTTAAGTCATTTTGAAAAATTGAAGGTCCTCCTAACAGAATATTAAATAAGCCATGTCTAAGAAAAGCAGTCATTCAAATGCAGCAAGAAGTAAAGTGCAATTAAGACAATTTTAGTAGAAGTTCAATTACAACCCAACTCTGCCGTTGTGGGAGGAAAGGATGTTTATCCCTTGCATCCCTAATTCTATTAAAAAGTAATATAAAATAATCAAGATATCAAGGAAGCAATGTCATGTATCTTGAAAATGCATTTTGGGCTGTTTAAGGCTTAAAGCACTCACAAACTGTTATGATTTTATCTGAAAATTGCTTGTGGTTTGGTTTTTTCTCCAAATGGGGATCTTCCAAATGCATTAAGCGCTGCTTTCTTGGTACAGTACAAAACTCAACGTCCAAAACAATTTTCCAGAGAAATATCTGGCTTTTGTCATTGGAATATCTTGAGCTTTCTTTTATGTGTGTATTTATCCTTTACATTTCTTTCTGTACACATTCAGGGATTACTGCTCAAATGCCTAAGTCTGAGCATTAAATTATCAGAGCTAATTGGAATTCGGTATTCATGGAAAGATTTGTAATTTTTTTTTGTATTCAGAAGAAAAATAAGGAATTTCCCAGGAAGAAAAGATCTAATTCAAATATAATTCAGAAACTTAAACTACAAGGATCATACCAGGTAATTAATTTCAGTCTCCTCTGGGAGCTGGGTCCCATAAGCCTCTTCAGCCCCTGCTATGGCCTGTGAGCAGAGTGTCTGACTTACAGAGAGACACTGGAGTTTCTATGGAATCTCTTAGGTAGAGCTGAACCCAGGATTTTGAGCACCTAAAATTGATTTAATTAAGATGAGAGACATTTGAGTTTGGTAAAGGGTTCATGATGAGACCACTCAGCGTGATTGGTTTGTGTACCAGAATAAAGAAAAAAAAATGAGCTATGACACTATGGTACCAGATGAACTTTGCCCATAGAGTTTGTTTCTTTTCAATGAGTAGAAATGCACTGTCATTTTGAACTCTGGTGCATGAAAAAACATGTGTACATGTACATATACATATATATGAATACATGCTTGAGTTATTAAGCACTGAAGGCCTGTGATAAAAGGCATAAATGTTGATGGTATCAATGAGTCAAAGGATTATTCTGTTTCTTGCTGATTAATAGGCTGTTAGCCTTTAATATTGCCTTGTTTAAACTGTATTTTTGCAGAAGAATTATTACATAATGACTGTCTGCACCTTCTTTGTAATGTATTGATGGTCTTGACAGATTTTCAAGAGACATGTGGGACTCATTTGTTAACAGTCCCAGGAGGGATGTCATGATGATAACTAATGACTGCATCATCCAGTGTTGTCTCTAGAATGATGTTCCCCCTGGAATAGGATGACTGGGGAAAAAATGGCTAATGGCCCAAGCTGAATTGACATACAGACTGGAATTTTTATATCACAGTATATCAAGCTAAAGTTGGGTCCTGAATACTGACATACATTACCTCTTCTCGGTGTGTTCTTATTCAAATAATTTCCTGATGTTGTTTCTTCAGCCTTTCCCACATTTCTCTGACCAGATTGCTGGCTACAAATGGTGCAGTGTTGGCTCATCACACGTGTGATGGAAATGTCTGGCTTGAGAGATGTATCTGAAAGCATATGAGGCAAAAAACCACAACAGTGCCTGAAGGCCACATCCCTGGGTATGTCAGGTGGAGGATGCTGAAATACACTTTCTGGTTTAGCCGTGATTCCAGGTGCATTGAAAGTGAATGATAAAATTAATGTTTAAATAAATAACCCAGGTGTTTCCTGGGGAAGTCCAGAACAAAGCTTTCCATGAGGCCAGGTATGAAATGCATCTTACAGCCTTACACTGTCTTATGCAGGTAGACTTTCTGTGCCTAACTCACAAAACTGAAGGATCTGAGCATTTCAGATGTTCAGCAATAGCTGTCCAGGCAGGCAGCTGGAGTGGGACCATGAAGGAGGAGGTAACAAACATTAAAAGCTGCACAGTTCTGGTAATTAATTACTTGCTATCCACAAAACATATTAACAGGCTTGAAGGAAAAAAAATGAGATTGGAAAAGAGATGTTCCTCCTTCTAACCTCTCAGTTCACCTCTGTGCTGGGATGTTTTCCAAGAGAGCAGGATTAGTTTTCTTATATTAAGTTTCTGTCATTTCCAGAGAAAATAATTAAACATTTTATTACCAGGAGATTTCTTAAAATACTGTTTCCAACGTTGCTTGTTCCATTTATTCTCATCAATATGTATGCCTCTGCACATATTCAGAATACACAACTTAGACCCAAGACTGTGGAGGGTTCTGTAGCAACAAACATGAATAACAATGTGAGGTCAATACTATTAATTAAAAAATTGTAAGCAAAACTTATTCCTGCACCTCTGGAAAACCTGCAGTGGTCAGCCAGAAACATCTTTTTTGTGACACATTCTGCAAATGCCAAGTTACCCAGTGAATAGATGAAAAAGATGTTCATTGTTCTAGTAGGAACTAGCTGTGGACTAGGTGCAAGCTTTTGTATGGTCACTAGAGGAATCCCACTGAACTGGGATTTTTGGAGCAAACTTTACCTGAACTGAGAAAATTCTTTTTTGTTAAGATTTTGTTCATTTATTTTGTTAAAATATATTTTGTTTAAAGATAACTTTTTTAAAACTAAGATTTTTTTAAGGTTTATGAATCTTTTTGAGATTGTTGGTCCCATGTTATGTAAAAATATTGGTGAAAGTCTTTAATATAATTTAAATAGGAAAAAGATAAGTTGCTTTTTTTCATTTGAAGTTAAAATGAATGTTGTAGATTAGATAAATATGCTTACTTAAATTTTTGTTTCAAGCAATCATTCTGCCAAGGTTTTAATGTGACCTGGAAAGGCTGGCGTCTCTAGAACTATCGTAACATTTGCTTTCTGCTCAGAAGCAGCTCAGAGTTGGAACTGGAGAGTAGAGAAACAGGAGATGCTCCTTGATCCAGATACTCTGGGGTTGTAATGTAATGTGAAGAGGTACTGCCTGGACACTCTGACCCACTCTATTCGGTTGCATACTGGATGTGACAGTCCTGTTGAACAACTGGAAAATAACCCTTAGCATTGTGGTTGTTGGAGGGACCTTTAAGCCTGCTGCTCTGGTGAACCTGTCAGTCAGGTTCACTGGGGGAAGTGCAGGGACTGGTGGACAGGGCTGCACTTTCCTGGGTTTCAGAATTTCAGACACACACAACACCCATGGGAGTATGTGCTAAAATGTATCTTGCACTACTTTGTGCCTTCTCCCTGAGTGCCAGTGGCTTTTTGTACCTTCTGCCTTTCCCCAGAAGGTGCTCTGAATGTGCTTGCAGATGCTCCTCTGACATGGGGTGGCAGGAGGGATGTGCTCTCTTGCACGCCTCCTGTGCATCCTGCAGCCAAGTCCCTCGAGCCCTTCCTCAGGAGACTGCTACACTGCGGGCAACAAGCCCCACTTGTCAAGCCCCATCAGTTTGGGGATTTCATGTCCATAGACAGACATTTATTTAATCCTAATTCCACGCCTGCATTCAAGGCAGTCACTTTGTGCATGTGTTTACTCACCCTTATATGCATGCTCACATCCTTGTACCCTTGGGTCATTGTACATTTAGCAGGAAAAATAAATGTATGTGTAATATGTTGTTAATATTTGATCAAACTCCCTAGTGAGATTTCCACCAAGAAAACTGGATAGTTTGTTTTGGTTTTTTTTAAAAAGCAACCATCATGAATGGGGTTATTTTGTAAAGACCAAAGTGAAGGAGGGTTCTGCACTGTTCTGCACAATGGAGAAAATACTGTAGAGAATGTATTTCTCGCCATGTATCTGCATTTGAGTAAGTGATACATTTTGAGGGGATCATACTGTGGATACAATTCCCACACTGTTTTGGATTGTTAAATAACATATGCTTGAATGAGTTAGTGTCCCATGAAAATTGAAACCTTCGAGCAAATTCTGACAAATTGTAAATGTAATTTAACTACATTCAAGAGAAGAAGCAAAGAGATTTCCCAGTCTAAGAGTTTGCAGAGAGATGGGGGTTCCTCGCTGGGCTAGCCCTATGCAACATGCAGACTGCAGTCAGTTTAACTCATCCAAGTCCTAAAGTTGTCCGTGTGTATATGCAAATAGGCTTTTTTTTCCTCCCTCCCAGGGCTATTGCTGGAAAAGTTGCTTTTCTTGCCGAAATGTTTTCAATGCAATGATTGAATTGTGAATTAACCTTGCAAAAACCTGTCTATAGTCCCTGTTTCCTGACTGTACAGGTACTCGCTGCAGAAAGCTTCCTCTAAACCATTGAACTATGGAAGACGATGTTAAATCTATCCAGTGTTCAGACCAAAATATATGTGTTCTTCATTTTGTGTGAACAAACATTTTAAAGCATTTTAGTACACTGACATGTCAAAAAAGAATTTTCTTATTTACACAAGTTTACATGTCATGAGGGTGACAACACTGGCAGAACTTGGAATTTCTTCTTAGCCCCATTTCAGTCTCTCAAGCCACAGATTTCTTCAGACAACCAAATCTTGACCATAGACTTGATCTCAACACACAAGTCAATCTTCCACACTTGTCAACACTCTCAAGCGAGATACATGTTTGTTCTATCTCCAGCTTCTCAGGCATTGCAGTAGTTTCTGTTCCAGTCACACCACTGATCCTCCTTGGCTCACAGGCTCTGCATGAAGCATCCTTTCTCCCCAAAAGGTCTAGCAGAGAGATCAGCCCACCCCTGAGTCCTCTCTGGGGAACTGCGCTCCCCACTTGAGTGTTAACAACCAGGGAGGGCTGTGCCCAGCGCCTCAGTTCCTAGACAGTGGTACTTATCCTTTCACAGAAAGACATTTACCTTGCAGTTCCTCCTCACCCTGATGACGGCACTTCCTTCATCTTCCCCACTGCTGTGCCCCAGAAGATGACATGCTCTCATGGCTAAACCAGATCATTGCAGTGCTGTCCTTAGTGTTTGTACTTCAGATTAAAGGATATGGTTTTGACATCTGCTGAGCAAACCACTTTTCTGTTTCCTTAATCAGCATGCTGCATTGCTATCCTCTTAATCTCTTCTAATGCTCATGGCAAAAATAATCGAGCCTGCAATCTCAGAAGTATAGGCTCTTATGGGATTATTTATGGCACTGACTAATTTTGGATTTATTTCTTAGAAAGGTGCTGAGTTTGGAAATCTAGGCACCCCTGATTTTCCTTCACTTGCAACTTTTGTAACACTGTCAAGAAATTTCTCTTTTCCATTTGTTTTCTTAAGCAATGATCAGATGAATCAGCAAATCCTGCAGATAAGTAGCAACGAGACCTTTTCTCTGTAGATTCTTCAGTGTCCCAAAGAGGTTGTGCCCTTCCTATCATAGGGGTACTTTTGAGATCACTCTTGAACACAACCATTGAGTTTTGCAGCACCTGTAAGAAGCTGGTATCTCAACTGCCTTCACTTCTACGTTTGGTTGATGGTGTTTAATGGTTCAAAGGCAATAGGCAGGTTGGACCAGGAGAATGCTTAAGCTTTGTCTAGAACGAAGATAAAAGTCAATAGCCCTCGCTTTCTTAAAACTGTACTTATTAGCTGCTTCACCCACAGATTGGATTCACGTGATTTTGATTTGGAGAAGCCTTGCAAAGCTCCTTTGCAAATGGGGCTCTGCAAGATGCAGGAGTTAAATAGATGAGCGCCATGTGAATGCATGAAACCTGACAATCTGCAGGTCATGGTAATGAAGGGAGCATGAATGAACAAGTTTATCTGTGAGATATATATGGGCGTCTTTCATTAGAGTTTGTGTGGCTTGGATGAACCAGATTTGGATCTGGTTTCTGAAACTGGCTTCACAGGAGTCACTGTGTGTTGGTGGCAGAGGATGGTGGGAATAAGTCCTAGCACCAGGAATCTGTGTTTTGCTCCACCAGCAACTCAAGACTAACCTTAACAAACTAATTTGCTTTCTCTATGTTGTAGTCTTGAAGAAGGGAGTGGTGAAGATGAACCCACCTTTTTTTGTGCCTGGACACTTGGGAATAGCCTTATGTAAACGAAATGTATGACTAGCCTTTCTTTTCCAATGCCCCGGTCAACTTGTCTCTTATGGGAAATGCTGAAACTTCTGTTCTCTTGGTGATTTTTTGGAGCTACAGAACCCAGGTGTTGTTAATGACATCACACAGGTGAGCATACAGTCACACAAACAAGCAAAATTAACTTCATTTGTGTTTGTCACTGCAAGGGACAAGTGTATGAGTGTCCATGTGCTGTGCAAATTTTAGTTCTTAGATGAGGAGGAGGCAGGTGGTGTTTTGCCGGTCCAGGGGAGGAAGGCAGAGGGTCAACAACTGGCAGAAAGTGAAATCTCTGCCTTTGAGACACGTTAGCAGCAGCAGAGAGGAATAAGAAACTGTGGCTGTTCCAGAAGCATTATTGCTGTCCTTTTCTCTGGGGACTGCTGCCCTCCCATTTGGTTGCAGAAGACCTGAGCTCCATGCCCTGCTGTGCACACCCTGATGAGGCTCAGGAGCACAGCTAGCCAGCACCCATATGTCACTGCTGGCCAACACTGCAGTGGATGAAGCCTCCTCTTCCCTCTCAATCTTGTGAAGTGGAAGTCATGCTGGTTCTGGCATTGGCAGTCTCCTGTGGCCTTTGTGGCAGAAATGCCAGCAGCCTGTCAAAAGGGAATACGCCATTGAAGAGTGACTGTTTTCTGCCCCCTTGGTAGACTCCTCAGTTTACAGTATAACTCTGTACAGGCAAATTGGAGATCACAGAATTGTAGGGGTTGGAAGAGACCTCCAGAGATTGAGTCTAACCCACAGTGCGAGCATTGTGTCAGTGTTTGGCTTCACCCATCTTCCTGGCTGGATGGAGGAAAGGTAGAAGTAAAAAGGACATACCTGGCCAGTTCTCCATATTCTACAAAAGAACAATAGCTTGTGAGAGGGCCCCTTAACTTCTGAAGTGGTCTTACCTCTCAGAAATACTCTCATGAAATGCTCCAAATTAAAAGCTTTTGTCTATATGTTTTTATCATTTAGCCAGAGATGTGACTGTTGTGGAGAGGCTTCACTTACTACTTTGAGTAAGCATGGGGCCCTAATTTCTGGTTTCATATGAAGACCTTTTGAGACTTGGGCTCCTTGGGAAAAGGAAATGAAAGTGGGTTCAAGAGCCCTTTGTTTCTTGAACCCTGGTTTCCACCCAGGAAAGTCTATTCGTGCCACAAATGGATAAAAACTACAAGGGTCCATTCAGGAATGTAGCATCCATTTAATTGATCTATTCACAATCACAAAATCAAAGACAGGATTTATTAGGCTTTGACATATGGATTGAGTATGCTCCTTTTGTTTCCAGATGACGTTTTTCCCTCCTCTCAAATTTAGCTAAAAATGTAATAGCCTCTCAGTTCAACACAGATTCACAAACCTCCTTTGTCCCTTCTTGGTCAACCATTGACTCTTTGTGAAGCCCAACAAGGAATCACAGTCTCAGTGGATAGTCCCACTATGCTGTGGAGTAAGAAAAAGAAAAAAACCCCTGAGTATCATGAATTACTTATAAAGTTCACTGGGATACAGCCACTGACAAGAAGAGTAATGACAGGCTTCTAAGCTTAAGACTTCTAGGCGTTTTTCTTTCCTTCACATAGACTTTCATTACTGAGCCACGAAGGTGTAAATGGGCTGAAAGTGTTTCTTATATTCATGGAGTGATGGAAAAGCTATCAAGTAGTGTGGGACATGCACATTTTTCACAGTGTCTTGTTTTATTTTTAAGTTCAGAAATACCAGCTGCTTCAGAACAAACCTACAGTCTCCCTTGAACATGAAAGATACTGCTTGCTTCCTTCTCACTATGCAAGCCACAGCTGCTGGGCCTGTTTTGAATCATTGAAATGAAGGGGAATATCCACCAGAACCAGGTTAATAAGGTCTCATCCTAGTTTTGGTATTAAGAGGGGAAGCACTAACTAAATTCCTTGGGACATGTGGGTAAGATTCGAGGAAACCAGGTGGCCTTAAGGCACTGCCATGCTTTTCCAAATCTATACTGTGCTGGAGGCTGAAGCAGTCAGCAGTCCCAAGTGGAGCATACCCAGGTTTCTAAAATATGCTCTGCTTGCTGTCACCTGCTGTTACTTGGACATGCTATAGAATTACAATGACTGTTTCTGCACTGTCAGGAGCTGCTGGATGTGCTGTTAGCCATAAGCTACATCAGCCAAACCACACAACACAAACAAAACCATTATTTTATTTATTTTAAATTCAACCAGACACACAAAATCCCACTGTTTCACCGATTTGCACATGTATCATTTTCTTGTGCATCTTTTAAGATAGCTGAGTCCCCTCAGGCTACACAGGCTGCTTATGTGGGTTAGGTTAAGGGACAGTCCTATGGGCTATAACGCTGATGAACCCTCTGCAAAGCTCCTGGTAAGGACTCAGGGTGTTTCTCACCGATCCTGCTCTCACCCCACAGCACACAGTCTCCCCCAGCACATTTCCCTCATCACATGTAACCACGTCAAAGCCTTGTCAAAGCCACCGGGCCAGTAAGTTAAATCGCTAGTGGCAGGCAACATAAAACCTGTACTTCGCACTTAACACTGGGAAATTCATTTCCTAATCTTGCTTTCATGCCCCTTCTATTACATCATGCCCAAAGAGCATTAATAAAAACAAGGTGTGCATTGTGGGTTGCACCAGCTCACTGATTGCATCATATTACGTGTTGGGATACAAGAGCTTCCCCTTGCACAGGTGAGGAGCTACAGCCATCTCACAGTCCCTGTCAATGTTTAGGGTTAGCATCTCAATTACTGCTGGCCTCCTGAACAGCAAAGTGTTTTAGTCATTAGTCAGGAGAGCTCTCTTAGACTCCTTCCTATTACCCTTCCCTCTTACCATCAGTACCATGCACCATTTTCCTGACTGAATCTTCACTCTGTTGAAGGCTTTTTGAAACACAGCTATGACAGGGAAATTCTAGTTCTTGCATCATTTCTTACCCAGCCCTAAACCTTTTGTTTAATTAACAGTGTGTCTTTTAGAAACGGGAGCAATCCTTGCAGCCAGATGCCCTGACCTTAAGGGCTGTGTAAACTTATGCTGCCTGTATAACTAAGTAGGGGCTTTGCCTAAGTCTAGTTTCAAGGCCTGTATCAATGTGAAATCATATTTTGTTTGGCTTTATTCCAGTGGCAAAAAGGGCTCCGGAAGAGTCTTCTCACAAGAAGATATGTAAGACCCCAAAAATCACAGTAAAGGTAAGGTGCAAAGTTCTACTCATTATGTTAATTAACAGGTAAAACAATTTACCAAGAGTAAGTAAAGGAAAGGTAAGTGCTGTTGATGTGAGGTTTCCTGTTGATGAAGGTGGTTTTAGGCTGTGTCGGAGGTGACACCAGGATTTATTTCTTTCTTAACACTTATCAGGACTGAGCTCAAATTGAGGACTACAAACCTCTCCCTTCAGACTTTGTCAGAAAAAAAAAAATTTAAAAGTCTAAAAAATATATCCATTTTGTTTGCAGTCTGCATTAAATTACAGGCTCCTAGGTAAAAGTGTTAGCCTGTCTGTTTTCTGTCAAGTGCATGCCAAGGTATGACTAACCTCTGAGCAATAGGAGGTATAGTTAGAGCTTTACATTGATTCCTGCACAAATCAGATATACAGATGAACCCTCAGATGCATGCGATTTAGAAGGACATTTACTGCCTCCAGAACATACTCAAATTGTTTGGGTTTTTTCCAACTATCTTGGTTATAAACAGTTGTCACAATGTTTTGCGTTGTTTTCTCCTTTCTGTGCTTTTCAGCAATACTGAACCTGCTGGAGAGACAGATTTGTTTTCCTGTTTTAACGATTAGTGTCTACATTGATGACTTTCCCCCAATAAAGCAGAGGACAACTAATTAATGTTGTGAGTAGCGACTTGTGTTCTTTTGTAAAGGTTGCAACTATATCTGTGTTGCTTACGTGTTAGGCTGCAGACTGTAAACATGATTTTAGGAGCAAAGCATCAATGGAGTATGTGTTACTGTGAGGGTAGACTGGAAATTAAAAAGCTGTGATAAACAGTCCAGCGGTGCTTTCCTCCTGCCTCTGTTAACAAGTTAATAGCTGGTAAATCACAGGTTCCTCGGTCTTCTGCAAGCTTTATTGTGAATGCCTGTTCTTTCCTAAATCATGCCAAACCATGGAGTTCCTCCCAAAGCTGTCATAGTACTAAAGAAAATGTACTTTGAATGTTTTTCTTACTGTCTAGCCTGGATAGACTGACCAGGAAGGAGTAGAATATTTTTAGTTATGAGAGGAGAATATTGCCTACAGTGGTACTGCAACAAATACCCATATGGATGCTACACCAAAACCAGATCATTCTAAACAGCTCTCTTTTAATCTGTTTACAGCACTTTCACATTTCTCATCATTTTAACCTTTTCACTGTAATATTTTATAAAGCACTTTGCCATCTGAAGGCTGAGCAATTCTTCCTTGATGACATAAAGTGGAGTTGTGCCCAATGTTGTGCCTGTTTAAAACAGAAATATATCAAAAAAATTAAACTGCTGGCTGCAATTCCACTGAATTAAAAGGCTCTTTTGGTCAGAGATGGACCAGAAATTTGTTTCCAAATCCTAATATGGTGACATAATGGATAACAGCAGATATTCTTGCTGTAGGTCATAGGGCAGGTAGATACCCCTATGGTGCTTTAGGTGATGCTGGAGCTGTAAAGCTACATCTAGACCAGGAAACTAAAAGTATCCAGGTCTGTTCGCTGGTAAACAGACCAACAGGCATGACATACCCTGCCCACATAAACTGTCTTACCCCTCAAAACAACATGTCTGTGCACAAATTGCCTGCTGGGAGGTCTTCAAGGAGTTCAAACTCTGTAAGTGTCCATAGGAGTGGCCTGGGACAGTGCTGGCGGATATGGCCAAGAGCAAGGCAGATCGTGAGAACAGTTTGCCAGTGCAGAATTTACCAGTTTCCCTGGCACTCCTTAATTCAGAACTGCATGTTTAGTAAGATTTTTCCTGCTGGTTTCATACCAGTTCTTGCTGTTTAGCTGTAAACGTGGTTCATGTCATCCCAAATTCATCTTGTCCCACCCATTTGTGATTTGAATGATTAAAGGTGCCACCTTCCGAAATAGAGTGTGGAAGGGAAGGCTAGCTGGTCAGGGGGATTTGAGGCTGAACACCAGGAGGTCTGGGCATACTTTTGTTGTTTGAACAGACCAGGAAATACTAGGATCCTGAACTCCCACATATGGATAACAAAAAGTGTCAGAGCATCCTCAAACTGCACACTTTGGAAAGACAGTACATAAAAACCTGTAAAGGGAGTAATGAAGTAGGCCAGACCACAGGATTTTATAGAATACACACCCTCCTGTTGCCTCTCTGCTTTGACTGCCTTCGTTAGCGACTTCCACGTTTTTTCCTGATTTCTTTAATTATTATTTTTCAGGTTGGCAATTTGTGGTATCCCAAAGTGCACAAAAGACTTCATCAGTACCAAGTATTTGATGAAGTCTGAGTAAACACAGCTACAAAATTGTGATTTTTCTTCTGGCAAATGGAAATAGCAGAGAGAGGTGTGGATTTCAGTGGGATTTAGTTTGGGCTGATTCTGAGCAGATTAAATTAAACATTAATTTGTCTTCAGAGAACCAAATCAAATAACCCTGCCAGTGCTGTTTCCATCCTTACTATGCATATGCTAATATGGAAATGTATTTTAGAACTGAAGGCTATAATCTAAAATGATCACCCACTAAAAAAACCCAAAACCCTAAGTTTTGAGGCACTTTTCTAGATTGTATTTTTTGGCACATGTCTGATAATGTATTATATGCTGTTTGGATATGGTGTTTTGAAAATACCTCGTAACTACACTCTAGAAGTTTAATTGTGGCTACATAACTCCAGCACCTATATTGCTGGATGTGAACAGAAGCTAAAAAAAAAATGAGGAATGTACTGACAATGAAGAATAATTCTGCTTCTGGTCAGCAAATAATTTAGTACATTTTGGAGGGGAAGAAAAAATCCTTGGGGGGGTAAGGCAGCTAGTCACCATTAGCAAATATATGGCAGGAAGTCATGCTTCATATGGAACTAGAATAACACAAATGACACAGTGAAGCAGAAGCTAATAACTGCAGCCATTCTGCTGGGGGCGAGTAATTGAGAGACACGGGAAGCAGTCTTAAGAATGCCAAAAAATACATCATTATTGGCTATTTGATGGGACATGTCAGAAAGCCACAGTGAGCTAAAAATTAAGACACATTTGAATCTGAATAGCAGCTTAGGCAATATTCTGCAGAGGTAAAGCTAATGCTCAGGAATGACACACAGAGGGAAGCCATTAAAGTGTTTACATTCTGTTTTAGCTCTGTTGTATACGTAAACTGTGAGCAGCTTAGATATGAAAACTCTCCAAGTCCCAGTGAGACAATGTGATGTACTATATGGGCTGTGCAGATTGCTGGGTCATCTCCTTCCACTGCAAATCCATAATGGCCAATACTGAATGCAAGGACTGCGAAGGAGACACGGATTCTTACGGCCTCATAATAACTCCATTCACTGGGCCAGACTGTATTGTGTATTGACTTCCATGTCAGCTTACAGATAATAGTGGTAGAGGAAAACCAGCTGTAAATATGGTGTTATTCCATGTAGGTGTTCTTAGCACTGAAAATAGGAAATAGAACTTTCTTTTTCCAGGCCACTATTAGATTATTCTTATTATGAAACAGAAATATAACTCAAGCTTTTACAATTGTAATTTTTGTAACTTTCTTTGGTACTACTTCAAAATCAGTCTTCCTTGTCTTTGGCTATATACTGCTTCTTTTACTTCTGCGATGAGCCTCATTGCCTTTACACCAATTAAAGTAACCCACAAAAAAATATCCCTAAGTGTACCTAGGTACAGCAGCACTAACCTGCTGCAGGCCAGTACGTAGGTGATAGTGCTGCTTTTGCACTGGGGAGACTTCAGAGGGATAATTTTTGTTTAGGCAAAATGCTTCCTGCAGGGCTTGGAGGATGCTGCTCAAGAGGAGCCTGTGTCCTCCTTTTCTCACAGACAGGGATGGCCAGGAGCCACTGGCAGGATATTTTTTTTAATGATGGAAAATGTTTCCCCCTTAGTGTTATTTGGCTTATTTAAGTTCTCACTAAGAAAATTCCATGCAGGTGTAAACAATGAAGGCTTCGGCAATATCTGTCACAACTTTTGCCTTCCTTCTGAGGAACAATGAACTCTTCTTAAGAGGCTAATGTTATGCATTGAGAGACTTTAGTTTGTGCAGAGCATTTGTGCTGGATGGCTAAGGGTGCAAAGGAGAGGTGTAAGGACCAGGTATCCTCAGAGCCATTGGTATGTGTCCTGGTTTCAGCTAGGATGGAGTTAGTTTATTTTCTAGCAGCAGATGGAATGCTGTGTTTTGGAGTTAGGATGAGAGCAGTGCTGATAGCACCCTGATGTTTCTAGTTGTTGCCAAGCAATCAAGGTCTTTTTCAGTTCTTCATATTTCTAACTAATGGGAGGGGACACAGCCAGGACAGGTGACCCGAACTGGCCAAAGGGGGTATTCCATGCCAATTACGTCATGCTCAGTATAAAAGGGGGACTGGGGGGGAAGGAGAGGGCAACTCCAGGATGTGTGGTCTTTGGGGGATGGTCCAGTTCCGGGACGGCTCTGGGCCGCATGGCCTAAGTTGTGTGGTTCGGTGAGAAACTGCATTGTGTATCACCAGTTTCATATATTTTGTGCTCTAAAGTCCTGTTATCATTGTTGGGTTTTTTTTCCCTTCTGCTATTCTAGTAAACTATCCTTATCCTTACCCGCGGGGTTTTGGTTCCTAGTTTTTTNGTGTAGCAAAATCTGTATCTCTCCAACTTAAAGAGAAGGATGTTGTGGGGAACCGTGTCTAAGGCCTTGCAAAAATCCAGATAGATGACACCCGTAGCTCTGCCCTGGTCCACTGATGCAGTCACTCCATTGTACAAAGCCACTAGATTGGTCAGGCAGGACTTGCCCCTAGTAAAGCTGTGCTGGCTGTCTCTAATCACCTCCCTGTCCTCTATGTGCCTCATAGCTTCTAGGAGGATCTGATCCATGATCTTCTCTGACAGAGAGGTGAGGCTGACGGGTTGGTACTTCCCAGGGTCCTCCTTCCTACCCTTCTTAAAAATGTCCATCATGTTTCCTCTCATCCAGTCACTAGGGACTATACCTGACTGCCATGACTTTTCAAATATCATGGAGAGTGGCTTGGCAACTGCATCATCCAATTCCTTCAGGACTCTGGGATGCATCTCATCAGGTCCCATGGACTTTTGTATGTTCAGGTTCCTCAGATGGTCATTAACCTTATCTTCACTTACAATGGGAAGGACTCTGTCTTCCCAGTCCTCACCTTGCAGGCCCTCAACTTGAGAGTAGTGAGGAGAAAGGTCGCCAGTGAGACCTCAGAAGAGTGAGGCAAAAAAAGCTATTGAGAACCTCAGCCTTTTCTTCATCTGTTGCCACTAGTTCTCCATTGTTGCTCATCAGGGGATACACTTTCTTTAACCTTCCTTTTCTGATTGATGGACCTATAGAAGCCCTTCTTGTTTTTATTGGCATCCCTTGCCAAGTTTAGCCCCAACCACACCTTGGTCTTCCAGACCTTATCCCTACACAGCCGGGCAATATCCCTGCACTTTTCCCAGGATACCTGTGCCCTCTTCCACTGCCTGTGTAGTTCCATCTTTCCTTTTAGTTTGACTAGAAGGTCTCAACTCAGCCATGCTGGTCTCTTACCCCCCTTGCTTGACTTTTTACACCTGGTGATTCAGCGCTNACCTGGTGATCAAGAGCTCTTACGCTTTGTTGAAAGTGTCTTTAAAGATCTGCCAGCTCTGTTCCACCCCTTTTACTATGAGGGCCATTTCCCAGGGGGTCGTGTTGATTAGCTCCTTGAAGAGCTGGAAGTCAGCTTTCCTGAAATTCAGGGTCTTGACTACACTTCTCATTTGGTTCATACACCTTATGACAATGAACCGCACCAGTGCACGATCACTGCAGCCCAGGCTGCCTCTGATCTTGACATCCCTGATAAGCTCACTCACACTGGTGACCATCAGGTCCAATATCACTTCCCTTTGAGTAGAGCTGCCTACTTCCTGTTTCAGGAAGTTATCCTCTAAGCAGTCCAGGAGTCTCTTGGATTGCCTACAGCTTGCCATGCTACTTTTCCAACAGATGTCAGGGCGGAAGTGGATGTATGATTTATAGAAAAGAGCATGACTATTTTGCCACCTTCTTCCTTTTTTCACCTTCTTCCTTGCAAATACATATTGATTTGTATGCGCAGGGAAGGCTTATTCTAAGGTGTCAGGGCAGAGGGATCACAAGTTTATCAATGCGAGAGACCAACCTTAGAATTCTAGGCAGAAGAAAACAAAAGTTTCATCCTTTACTTCCCAAGCCATGCAGTTTATTTTAGCCCATAAATTAATACAGAATAAAGCATGCAAATATCAGCGCTGGAAAAATTAAGTCAAGCACTTTCTATTAATGATTCATCTTAAAACAGGGTCCTGCAATCCATAGTAACAGGGCATTATGATAACTTGACAGAGCAACATTTGACATCCTTTACTGAAGTATTTTTGCCAACTCCTGTAGTTGAACAGTCTTAAAACAGAACCCCTTGTCTCCAAAAATAACCAAATATGTGTAAGAGTGGAATGTCATACAATTGTTTATGTAGTTATGACACCTTCTGATAGATTTTGCTGGTAAATGTCAGTGGCGTGTTTGGTACTTACTTCCCCTGGTGGTGAAACAAAATTCTGGATTAGAAATTAATTTTAGAAATTGAAACTGCTGCCACTGAGCATAATTCTAAAGAGGTGGTGGAGGAATTACAATCTGAACCTATCAGTTAAATCATGTTTATGCTGTTTCATTCAGTTTTGCCTTAGAAAAATTGTTAAGATTCTTAATGAAAGTTTGCAAATAGCCCTATGTTAAAAAGGGGAAGATCTGTTCTGGCATTGTCTGGTCATCCTGCATAAGGCACAGGAGAGGCTAAGTAATCTAGGACTGGACTTTTTCATCACTGAAATCAGTAAAAATGAAAGATTCCAACATTAATATTGACCACTGCAGAGAGGAGGAGTCTTTCTTACAATTTATTTGCATTATTGAGGCTGGTTTTCTCTAACTTTTGTTATTCATTTCTCCTAAAATAAGACATAGTGCTTATGATCAGCCTACCTATAAATGTCCAGCTAGCAACATTCAATTTGGAGGCAAAATCATCTTACATATAAGCAGTGTGAGCTGAAAATCTAAAGTACTAAGTAGCTGGGCTTTTAGTATGCTCATCTTCATCAAAGTATACTCAGCCAAATTTATACAGTCACTGTTTTGTTTTCAATTGTCTGTATTTTTGCTGAGTTTACTTCCAAGACGTTTCAAGACAGAGTGGTGTTTGCAGCAGCTCTGCACTCCTCTATTCAGCTCCTGAGTCCTATATATACAGTACAACATCTATAGGTAAGATCAGACTATGTGAGATGATGTGGTCATTTGCTGCCTGTGGCGCACATTTCACCCAAGGGCCTCTGAGTTTTAAGTCCCCCAGCAGCTCACAATTAAGTGCCGAAAGTGATCTCTTTTATTGACATTGAATTACCATTTGTGGTGGACACTGGACTTTGGCACCTGCCATCTTTGTCAGTGCTGGATTTAAACCAGCTTGGAATAATTAGGTGATAAAATGAGAAAGCGCAAATGTCCTCTATCCACACCTGAGATTCAAATATAGCTTGTAATTGTTTTGTAACAGGGAAACAGAAGCTTTCCAGAAAAGCCACAGACTAAAAAAATTGGGTTAAAAAAACCTGTCAAATGTCAAAATCACCTAAGGTAATGCAAGGGACTGCACTGGTAATGCGATGTCTAAAACAGCAAATGGAGAACTTCATGTCTTGGAAGTCTGTTTTGCAGGATTGTTGGACCGGGAATGTGCTAGAATGTCAGCCCACCTCAGGTTCTGTTTTCACGAACAAGTCTGCTCAGGTGTGCAAGTATGCATGTACAAAATTGGCATTTCACATTTCTAAAAAGTGAAATTAAGGACAGTATTACCAATTCTAGGAACTCAAAAGATAGACACACAGAAAATACTTGGTTAAAAAAAAAAAGTATTATTTTTAAGAAGTTGGCAGAATTTTATCTGCTTGAGTTTTCTAGGATCCCATTCTTAGTTCTTTTTCACAGCTTCTAAAATTAAAACTGAATACAAAAACTACTCCCAGCATTCTAGAATCTGAAGATTTAGGGAGAAAAAAAGTCAAACCACAGACTGTGAAAACCCTTCACAACTGACAATACTGTGAATACACAAATATGAGGGTTAAAGACAACACGAAAAACCTTCAGAGGCAGTGCTGACAAGTGTCCATCAGAGTTAGCATCTTTCGAGGGATGGAGTTAAAATGGAAGCACAATGCATGAACAGTAGAGAGTGCTGACCTGATTCAGAAGAGACTGCCTATCTAAAAGCATGTTCTAAGAAAGACAGATGAAAGTAATAGAGCTATTAGCTCTAAGTGTGAGTTGCTTAACAACTTGCTGTTGCCTCACCATTTGTAAAGTGGGTCTGCTATTTAAATTTTCCTCCAGAGTGCTACTAAACTTCATTTACATGACCCACAACTCTACATTCAGAGGTATATTTGAGGTAATATAACTTAACAAACATAACAATGATGTGAAAAACATAGAAATATGTATTAAACCAACTTTTAACCATCAGCTGCCAAAGTCAGGTCTTCTCTGTTGGCAGACAGTAAAGAACCGATTGTACTTTTTTTTTCCTTTTTTTTTTTTAATAAGGGAGCATTCAGAGTGCTGAAGCTTTGAATGAATTCCAGCATGAGTAATTACATCCTACCATATCTAAATATCAATTAGATGTAGGTTTTTTTAAATTCATTTCCTGTTACACATTGCTGGGTTGTGTTGCTGTGCCCTGTTGAACAGTAGCCACATTCACCCTAAACTTGGCAACATCTTTGTGGCAAACAAAGTGATATCTTTATGTCTTAAGGATGATTCTCTGGATGCTTCCACAGATGCTGGTTTTGCTCTGGGGAAGCTTGAGTAGTGTTGCTTTGGCTTACAGTTGCATAAGTGTGTATAGAGATTATGGTACAATAATAGCTATATAAATATCACATGATTAATAATATTTGATCCTGTGGATAGTTGATGGATATAGAGCTGAATCCTGTGAGGCAGAGATTAAGTACTGAAACAGTATAAAATTCACTACTAAACACTAAGAAAAACCCTTTCTTAGAATTAGTATTTGCCCTCTTGGGTGTTTTCCTCAAATTCATTTAGGATGAATTGTGAATATGGACTTTCCACTTCGATTCATTTACAGAACATTATGCCCCTGGTGTTTATATTGTGTGCAGTGGTGTGGTATCTGAGTTATAGTCAATAGTTATACCAAGTGCTATTCAATTATTCTTTTCATTGGATATTATGCCAAATTTCTTTGAGGGCAAAAGATAAGATTCAGTGACCAAAAAAATCATTTATTTATGAGGGACATGGTTGAGAGCCCACGAGTAGTGAGGAAATCAAATTCTTTTCATTTACTTACAAACCCAATTCAGCAACTCAGCACACTACAGGGCAGAAAGAAAAGAGGATGGGAAGAGGACTATTTCAGTTTGACTTTGACAGCTTTGTGAAATGCTGAGCCCTTTAAACTCCATCTCAAATAAAAACTCAAGGTACCTGTGCCTTGTAACATCATACCCTTCCTCTGCCGGGATGTGAGGCCTGGTAGCATAGTACTGAAAAAATTAAGGAGGTTTCCAGATTGCTCTAAAGGAAGCTGGATGCGATACATAAAAGTCTCTCACAGCCTTGCTTTATCCATATTTTGGTCCTTTAGAGACATTTTCACAGATTTAGTTTTCACTGATGGGTCTCTGCTCAGCATCTTTCAGATGGTCTATCTATAGAATGGGGTTGCTCTTAAGACCTATAGCATGAGCAGAAAATTCCTTATTTAAATTCATATTTACAACAAGACAGGCCTCAGCTTTCTAAATTAAATAGAGCAATATTTGTATAGGCATTTGGTCCCTCCTCATTGTAGCTGCTAACCAAGGTGATCTGCAGTTTTATAAAATTGCAACTTTGAAGTAACACTCTTTGTTTGCGAAACGAGATAAAGGGTCACTGGCCTACCTGTTTGTAAAAATGGAAGGTTTCTTAGCTTAGATGTCACCAAACCTTGCTGAGAGATAGAATCAGATCTAACAAGGAATTAAGGTTAGGGCTGAAAGCTGAGCTGTTTGCCAGGGAATAAGACAAGGCTTGATCTTTTTGCTCCATTATCTTTTAATAGGCAAAAGAAACATTGTTTCTTTTCCAGTCAGGTAATTTACATCCAGGATTCAAAGGAGGTAATAGTGACTGGGTGACCTTGTTGTGCATAAAACTGAGCTTCAAACAGAGCTAAACTGTTTCTAGTGAGCCTGGCTGGTCTTTTGACAATAGTCCTGGATTGCTTTGGGATACCCAGAGTCCCCAGGCACAGATTTATTCTGCTCTCTAATTAGAAATGCCAAGGAAAGGTGACAATATGAAAGATTTATAACTAATTCCAATGATTAAAGTGTTAATTCTGTAATATCTCACTAACATACAATTTTCATGTTTCTATCTAGTAAGGAAGATAAATCTGTGGACAAGGACTTCAGTGCACATCAGTCTTGTTGACTAAACATCACACATTGAGAGTTTGCCATTATGTGAAGAAAATTACTTATAAGAATAATGGTTTTGAAAGTTGCAAATAGAGCTGGAATCCTTCAGATGAATATATTTATTTCAGATAAAATAGGGTTTCATATTATGAAATCTGAGCTAGGAGCACTAATGGTGACGATCTGTACATGCAAACCGTAGAGGCCCTTAATTCTGGACACCAACAAGAGACATGCATAGCAGTTGTGGGCGAGCGTTTGTACACAGCCTGTACATATATTTCTGCTCACCTAATTCACACATGGGCATGTTTGAAAAATAAACCCATACATCATTTTCCTCCTTTTAGCAGAATTACAGTGACTTTCATACATATTTTTCAAATGCCACTGTAGCCCAATTGCAATGGAAGACAGATCAGTATTCAAGCTGTCAACAAAGAAGACTGATGTTGGTCATAAGTCCCTATTATCTGAAAGATTTGATGTGGACTCTAGTTGGGATACAGCTTTGATCAATACTTCTTAACTGTATCATTACCTGATGGCTCATCTATATGATAGAATGGATATCAAATTATGCTGAAAAGTACTTATAAATGTGGGTGCTAATTGTGATGCTGCACTGATAAACAAAGCATCAGCTCTGGGTGACATATTACATGTAATTAAGTACAGCAACGAGTCCAGCTGTAACAGTGTAGCTATGACTGTGTCAGAGCTTTGAACCCCACATACTGTGCAGTGCTAAGAGGGTAGCTGTGTAATACACCTCTTAACGTCACCTCCCACCCCATCAAATCTACTTGATTAATGAGCTACTGACATTTTATTAGATTATTGTGCATCACCACTGCAAAAGTACCCTCTCAAATTTCATATCCTGATTTCTAGGCTTATCATTTCTTTTCAAGTCAGTACTTATGAGAGCAGGTTGTGCTGTATTACAGCTGGCTGACATAAAATCCCATGGCACGTGAAGATCTGAGCTTATACTTCCTGAATATTTTCCACATTGTAATGAAATAAAAGTCTTTGACATAAGCAAGAGATACATGTGCACACTTTTGGATGGCCAGGAGTGAGGTATGGAGTGGCCATGGAGTTGCAGGAGATCCCAGTCCTTGTACCTGCTCTGTCTTATAGGCAGCAGAATCCCCAACTCCAGGTGAGCGTTCTTATTCCCACAATATATTGCCAAGCACCTTAGGTCAGATTATGATTCAGGTTTCATTTCTCTCTGGACAGGAAAGCAGTGCCCCTCAGGAGGCTATTAGATTCCGCTGTCTATGGTACAGGTAGCCAATACAGCAGAAGGATGCTGACACTCCTTCCTCTACTGTTTAAATAAGCAAAAAATGAGGCTGTGAATTAAAGTCTTGGGCCTAAAATGGCTTTATTTTTATTTTGAAGCTACGTAATACAACCATTATGGCATGAATGAACACATGTCATTCCCTTTGTCTAACCCTCTACTTAGCAACTCCATTAACTGCTGTCTTTTTTTAATCAGGCTGTGCTTCTAAGGCTAAAGTATGTTGGATGCCTGGAAGCATTTCTGTTTTCAGTGAGAACTTCTGTTAACATGACACAATCCCTTTAAAATGCAGACATGCACTCAGCAAATTTGATAAGCCCTGAGATGAATTTAGATGCACAAAGATGGTGAAGCAGTTTAATCCTTTGTACAAAAGATAATGTTTAAACAAATTTATTTCATTCAATGAAACACCTGGGCAAGCTTATTTAATATAGTCTTTGCATTTAATTATCTCTGCTGAAGGGGCACTTGCCATATTTCAAAATATGATTATTTTCTTTCTCATTAATTATTTTAAGATCCTCAAAGGAAACCTGGAGAGAAATTTTTTTAAAAGGGCTCTTAATTAACCTGAGCCACCAGAAGTCATCTTTTGGAATAGGGAATCTGGGATATGGGACTGAAAATAAACAGTGCTTTAAAAATCAGTCTCTACATGAATAATGAAGAATAGCTGTTAAAACCTGAAAAGAATTCTGTATGAATGAATTGTTGCTCAGCATTAATATCAGAAAGGCATTCTTACATATTAGACTGGAGAAAAGGCAAAAATAAAAAAAATAATTCTGTGAGGAACTCAAGATGGTCAAAATTACTGGCAGAAGTCAAGGAAGTGTAAAATTTGTATATACCCAAAGAACAATACAGCCTAGAGTCAGCATCTCAGTTGTTTTCTCCTTTTCCTCTTGTGCAGTTGGCATAAACAAAGATATTCCTTTTGGGAAGAATTTATTCCCTAATATATTTCTGGCAAGCAATTTTTCCAAGAGTGCTCACACTGCACAATCCAATTACCCTTGTACTTGCAATAGGGAGTATACTGTATATAAAAATAGGCGAGCCTGTTCTCCCCACAACTGGAAATGCAATGCAAACAGGGTTTGAATTGTGAGGGTTTTTTCTAGAGAGAAAATCTACAGACTATGGGAACTTATGCATGAATAATTGGATCACTGCTTTTTTGCTGCATCAGTACTACACGAAAAGATATTTGCAACATGGGTTTGCAGAATGAATGTATGTATCATCTAAAAGTGTTTTGGTTGCCTAGGTACAAGCAAGAAGGGAATTGTGCCTCTTTTAGGTAATTATTTAATATTGCACTTCTAAGCTTCTCTTGTTTAATCATTTAACATGCTACTTCGCTCCTTGAAAAGCTAAATACAGTCTCCAAAAGATCATATTACTTGTGCCTTAATCTTTGCAAGAACGGAAGCAACACCTCATACTACCAGTAGCGGACCGGCCTTGTATTTTACTGCTCCTAGGAACTGTATGATTCACACTCAGTAGGTGTGAAAAGGGATGAAAGCTAGTTTTCCAACAGAAGTATTTTTGCCTCTTATTCTATCAAGCAATTACACAAATTCTAATTTCCAAAGTGAATTCAGTTACCAGATCATATTACTGCTTCATCTAGGCAACAAATTAAACTGGGTTGTGCCACTGACAAAATGAATTCGAAGTCAGATGTTTAAGACAGTTTTTTAGAAGGCATAAAGTTTATTTCACTTTTCTGTGGATACTTTGTATAGGTGTTTACATTATCCTTTTATCAGTATTGGTCAATCAAACTCATCTTCAAAAATTCCCTTGGGCTCAGTCTTGGCATTGGAAGCGTGTGCCTTCTCTGGGAAGCATTTAAAAGGATAGGAAGTGCTCGTGAAATGGGAAATAATGAAGAGAAAAATGTTTTCTGATCATCTTATTGTGTTGTTGTGTTCTTGCAACTTAAGATATTTTCACAACTGACCTGAAATACAAACACTCTTGGGGATGAGTGGCTGGAAAACTGCCTAGCTGTAAAGGACCTTTGTCAACAGCTGGCTGAACATGAGCCAGTAGTGGCCAAAAAGTCAACAGCATACTGGCTTTTATCAGAAATGGTGCGTTGAGCAGGACTGGGGAAGTGATCTCGCCCCTATACTTGGCAATGGTGAGGCTGTACATCGAGAACTGTGTTCAGCTGTGGGCCCCTCACTGCAAGAAGGACATTGAGGTTCAGGAGCGTGTCCAAAAGGGCAAGAAGCTGGTGAAAGGTTTGGAGCACAAGTCTTGCGAGGAGCAGCTGAAGGAACTGGTATTGTTTAGCCTGAAGGGGGCTACAGACCTTATCACTCTCTACAATTACCTGAAAGGACATTGTAGCAAGGTGGGGATTGGTCTCTCCTCCCAAGTAACCAACAATAGGACAAGAGGAAATGGTCTCAAGTTACATCGGGGGTGGTTTAGATTGGATATTGGGAAAAATTTCTTAATTAAAAGTTTTCAGGCATTGGAACAGGCTGTCCAGAGAGGTGGTGGAGTCACTATCCCTGAAGGAGTTCGGAAAAAAATGTAATGTGCCAATCCAGGACATGATTTAGTTGACATGGTGATTTTGGACTGACTGTTGGACTTGATGTTCTTAGAGGTCTTTTACAACCTTTAAGATTCTGTGATTCTATTCTATGATTCTATATTGCTATTTTATTTGTCAGAGAACTGTATGGAGGCCAGAGATGGCACGCTGGATGAGGCAGCAGCATGAAACCCATATTCTTCCTGCTTTCCCACCCAAAAAGCGGCAGTGAGTTCAGTCTGTCAGTGAATCAGTCTGTCAAGGTGAACTTGACCGGCATGGGGCTTAGCCCTCAGAAATGATACATGACTACCTGGAGCCTGGTCCCCGGTGCGTCGGGCTGTGGCCCTCAGAGGCCCAGGCCGGTTTATTTCAAGCAGTGCGGCCGAAGCTGATAGCCCTGCCCCTGCCCATGCAGGGGGAACCCACTGGCTGCCACGGACACCCGGGTGGGGCTTGCACCCGCCGTGACACGCCGCGGGGGGCGGTAAGCCTAGGCGCGGGGGGGCCGGCACTGTGGTGGGGGTGAGGAGGAGGAGGAGTGGAAAAGCACGGAGAGGGGAAAAGCGAGGGGGGCGTGAAGGAACGGGGGTGAAAGGGGAGTGAGCGGAGAAGAGGCGGCCGCGGGGAGAAGAGCGGGACGGCAGCAAGCTGCCCNCCTGCTGCTCTGGCTGGCGCTGTGGGGGCTCTGGCGCGGCGGTGAGGCTGGCGCCCTGCCCGCCCGCGGGGCGGCTCTGCCCTTCGGCGCTGGCCCGCCGGCGGCCTGCAGCCCGCGCTGCCAGCACGGCGGGCTCTGCCTCGGCAACGGCACCTGCCTCTGCTCCAAGGGCTACGAGGGCGAGCTCTGCCAGCACGGTAACGGCCCGGCCTAGCATCGCGGGAGGGGCGTCCGGGATGCCAGTGGGGGGGAAGGTGGCGGGGTCCGTCGGCGAGGAGCCGCCGCGGGGCGGGAGCAGGCGGGGAGAGGCCGCTCCGCGCCTCGCGTCGCCGTGGGGAAGGTGAGAAGCGGCTCCTGGAGAGCCCGGCGGCAGGGCGCCCGACCGTGCGACTCCTGCCCGGGGCTGTAGGGACGTGTGATGGCCCTTGGGGACGTGTCTCGGCCCGAATAGGGCTGGGCACAAGTGCCTGTGGTTGAGCTCTGGGAGCTGTCGACCTTCCTGCAAGTAATCTCTCTGGGAGGCCTGAGGAGCTCCGGTCTGGTTGGTGTGAGGGTGGTGGTTAGATGCTGAGGAAGGTACAGGTAAGGTACATGTAAGGGTGGGAGAGGAGGGGAGAGACACACAGTGTCTGGTGAGGTGAGGCAGTGACAGCAAACTGATAGCTCACAACCAAGAGCCAGCTCCTTTATGAAGACACTCATATAGGTGAGTAGACCCAGCCATCAGAAACGGACGTATTGTCAGTAGGTTGCATTTTACCGTTTGACCATTGGGTACACATCCACTGACTGGATAGGCTTCTGCATTGGCTTCCTTGTATAATTTTCTCTGTGCCTAAATACTTACCTGTTTAAGGAATGGTGCTTTTAGAGGCTTGACAGCTTTCTCAGCCTGACACACAAAGCTGCGCATCCCATTGCCATGGTGGGAGGTGTATAACTAGGGTCAGCTGAAGTATGTTAGTGTTGGCATCCCAGGAGAGACAAAGTATTTTTTAAAATGCTGCCCAATATGCAAAAGTTAAAACTCGTGAGAAGAGTTTCAGCTTAAACACTGTTTAATGTAATGTGCCCGATTTCTAATTACTTTCTTTGAAAGTTTAACTACAGACCATTGTGGCTGATAATTGCTACATATTGCTCCATATCAGGAGGAGTTATTTTGCCTTACATCTTGTCCTGTGTGAAGAGGTAATATCATTTGTTCAGTATTTGCTTTAGTTTCCAATGTCCTTCATTTAAAATGTGATTTATATTTTTTTTTTTAAACTAAGAAATAGGATGCTGAAAAATTAATTCACGGAGCACTGTTTTATGTTGAAGCTAAGTCTAGCAGGTGGTGACAAATGATGCACAGCTAATGTGCTGCACATTGGGGATGAATAACTATGCAGTATGCACTGTTCCAAATAACTGTTGGATCCTAGACACTTCTGGGTTTAGAGAAGGTGTGAAAGATTGTCAGATACGTGAATTCATTTTTGAACTGTCTGATATTGTTAAGGAAAACACTGAATTCTTCCTCTGATAAGGTCATCAATACAGCGAAAAAGAAAGATAAATGAAGTTTCATCTCTTGTTCTGTCAGGAAAACTCACTGAAATAAGTTAACTTTTTCCTCCCCCTTCTCACCAAAAACATACAAATGAAGGGTGGGACAAGTCTGACTGGGAGGGGGGTGTGGTAGCGGGGGGGAGGGTGTTTTCCAATTTTCACTACGCTTTTTATTTAAGTGTCAAGTTGTTGAAGTAGTGGCATAAAAAGAAAAGTATTTGTGATGCCTCTAGCCTTTTCTGGCTATTGAGAGGTTCAGAGGGGAAGGAGAAAAATCTGATCTGTAATTGTAGAATCACAGAATGGGTTGGAAGGAACCTTAAAGCCCATCTAGTTCCAACCCCCTGCCATGGGCAGGGACTCCCTCCACTAGACCAGACTGCCCAAAGCCTCATCCAACCTCGCCCTGAACACTGCCAGGGAGGGGGCCGCCACAGTTTCTCTGGGCAACCTGTGCCAGTGCCTCACCACTTTCATAGTGGAGAACTTCTTATTAATTAAGAAAATGTGAAGTAAATTTTGTTACAGTTGAAGGTGGTTTTGAAAAAGGAGGTATATTTGCTCTTGTTTTAAGTAGGCAATCTTCAAACTTACTTGAATTAGTGGTCAGGAGCTAAATGGATGTAATTATATACACAGATGCTATGTTCAGTATAGGTTTTGGAATACGCTAGCCTGTGGGATCGCAAAACATGGATATAACGGAGGCAAAAAGTTGGGCAAGACTTCTTGTAGGACTGGTTCTGTCTAGTTGGGTGAGTTGGACTTCTTGTAGGACTGGTTCTGTCTAGTTGGGTGAGTTGCTTAGCGAAGAGTTTTTCTTGCATAGACTTCTTGCTCAAAGTGGGATTGCAATGATACATGAGTGAGGTGCAGAGTAGTTCGGGTGGACCCAACCCTAATAGCTGTGAGCAGTCCTAAGAGGTTGCTGACCACAGATGTATGTCAAATACTTCAGGGTGCTTTCAGCATAACCTTTATTCTGGCGAGGCCGCTGGTAGCGTGTTGTGGTGTGAAGCTGCAGGTCAGATCCCTCCCATTCACTGCTGGGGGGGTCTTGCTTGTTCTTAAAAGTCTGTGAGGAGTTGCAGATGTTTTGGCAAAGGGTTAAAGCACGCCTGAGGAAAAGTAGTACAGTTTGGATGGTGTGGATTTCTGGACAATACTTAATTATTTTATATAGCCCCAGCCCTTTACTGAAATCCCTGCTTTATAAAAGGTACGTGCCTGATGGAGAGTCTTTCTTCATTTCTCTCTTAGATGTTTTGCACAGGAAAGTATCCAGCAGTCCAAATGGTAAAAGTTCTGAGATGAGAACAGTGATGTAGGGTCACGGTACTGCATGATGCACACAGCTAGCCTTTTGGGATATCATTGCTCTTGTCTCACTTTGGGTTTTATTTTCCCTCTTGCATGCCAGTGCTTCCCACTTGGAATGCTTTTTTCATGCAAGTGGTATTAGATCTTCATAGCAGGGCTGCTCTCTTACTGTTGTGTATGTGACTTCACAGTGACATTCAGATACTGCTGCCGTATTAGTATCTTTTAGCATAAATAGGTAAACTTTATAAAGCTATGTGAAATAACACAGAAATACGTTTTTTTTCTCAAATTGAGAGCACTTGTATTTCCAATGATCTGAAAGCACCTGGTAAAACAGTTATGCAACCCTGGGCCCTGACTGCTTCTTTCATACATGTCTGTGCCCTTTATCTGCGTGCAAATATGCATTCTGCCGATAATAATGTGAAAAATCCTCTATTCTTCAGTTGGATTGCATGAGAGTGCAATAAGTGTATGAGGGCAAGATAAACTGATGGTGCTATTCACTGCTCGTCTTTTCCCTTCCCTCTGTTTCAAACTTCTCACCATCCCATCAAAGGATAAAGCAGTGTGACAAAGAACTCATCTCACACCTGCAGCTCTTTCAGATGAGGCTCTCTGAAACACATGGGTTTCAAAAATCCATGTGTGAATAAACAAATGCTTTCTCAGACACCAGGTCTGATTCAGGAACGATTTATGAGTAGCAAGGAGGGCTAAGTAATTTCTTTTCAGTCTGACTGGATTTATCCAGAATTTTGCAGAAAGAAATTTTTTATTTGTGCCTTACCCAACTCGTCCAAGCTGCCAGTGATGAAAAAGTTTCAGGTTGTGTGATGATCATAGATGCTTTTCTCCCACAGTTATGACAAAAGTTGCATTCATCTCAGAGGATTTCTCGAAAAACACTGTACATGACAGAAAGGTCTCTGAGAGGCCAACTGAGGCAAAAAAAAGAGGGTGGAGGAGAAGGCAGTGCTAACTTCTTTCTGGAGACATTTTAGCGAATAGGCATGATGAAGTGAGCGCACAGTTTTTCTCAAGAGGTATGTGGGAATCAAGTGAAGAGTTAAGTCTAATATTACATCTTAAGAATCAGAAGGTGCACCGAAGCTGCAGCTTTTAAAATTAAATTATTGCTTCTTATCACCTCTTTTCTCACCTGTCATTTCTTGACTTCAGTTATCAAAATCTTCTGTGGCAATCCAGTTGTGTTCCTTTGTTCCATTCAACCTGGGTCTTTCTTCCGTCTATTCTATCTAGGGTCCAAAAGCTTCCTTAGCTTCAAGTGTTTAAAAGCTAAGAACAGTGCAGCGCTCTCAAAGCAGGGGAACTGTTTCACTTGATTAGGAATGTGAGATGATAGGGCAGATATATCTTGGGAAATGTGAAGACAAACTGAGTGCTCGGAGACTAGAATATTGCAAATTTATTGTGAACTTAAGTAGTAATTTTGGTAGGTTTCACCAATATTTATCCAAACTTTCTTTGTTTTCTGTCTTATAGCAACATGTTACCCAAAATGCAAAAATGGTGGGGAGTGCCTGAGACCTGGAAAATGCAGATGTCCACCTGGCTATGGGGGTAGATACTGTCATAAAGGTGAGTAGATCCACGGCAAGTTGTGGTGGGTTGACCCTGGATGGAGGGCAGGTACCCACCAAAGCTGCAAATCACTCCCTTTGCTTTTGGGAGAGGAGGTATAATGAAAGGCTCATGGGTCGATCAGGATAGGGGGAGATCACTCACCCATTATTGTCACAGGCAAAACAGAGTTGACTTGGAGAAATGTAGTTTAATTTATTACCAATCAAGTCAGAGTAATGAGAAATAAAACCAAATCTAAAAACACCTCCCACCCCCTTTTCTTCCCAGGCTCAATTTCACTCCTTTCTCTTCCTCCTACCCCACAGCAGTGCAGGGGGATGGGGAGCAGCACCTGTGGTCAGTTCATCACACGGTGTCTCTGCTGCTCCTTCCTCCTCAGTGGGAGGACTCTTCACACTCTTCCCCTGCTCCAGCCTGGGGTCCCTCCCACAGGAGACAGTCCTTCAGCAGACTGCTCCAAAGTGAGTCCTTCCCACAGCTGCAGTGGGAGTCCCTTCCATGGGATGCAGACCTTCAGGAATAGACAGCTCCAGCATGAGTTCCCCATGGGGTCGCAAGTCCTGCCAGCAAATCTGCTCTGGCATGGGCTCCTCTCTCCCCAAACTGCAGGTCCTGACAGGACACATGGCGTCACAGCCTCCTTCAGGTGTCTCCACCTGCTCCCGTATGGGATCCTTCACAGGCTGCAGGTGGAGTCTCTGTCTGGATATCAAACCTGTGCTGTGGTGCAATGGGCTGTTACAGAATCACACAGAACCACAAAATGGCTGAGGTTTGAAGGCACTTCTGGAGCTCACCTTGTCCAACCCCGCTGCTCAAGCATGGCCACCTGGAGCCAGGTCTCAAGGACTATGTCCAGACAGCTTTTGAGTATCTCCAAGGATGGAGACTACACAGCTTCCCTGGTCAACTTGTGCCAGTGCTTGGTCACCCTCACAGTGAAGCCCGGCTGATTATTCCTGATGATTTTCTTGTCCTTAATGTGTCTGGAAATGGTTTTCCAGGATCAGCTGTTCTGTTGCCTTACCAGGGATTGAGGTGAGGCTGACTGGCCTGTATGTAGTTCCCTGGGTCCTCCTTGTTCTTGAAGACTGAGTGACATTTGCTTTCCTCCAGACTTCAGGCGCTTCTCTCAGTCACGCAGTCAATCAAATAGAATCAATAAACTTATGCTGACAAAGAAATATGCAAACAAGCTTTGAAGAGCTTTTCTAACTGTGCCAGAGTCGACTTGTGTCTCCTTGTGTGTTCAGCATTTGTACCAATAACCTTTTAGGTGAAATTGTGCTCAGAACCTGTGATTGAACAGAGATTCAGACTTTGTTCCAAGTATCAAGCAGATCCCAACTGTCCATCCTTATAACGAAGGACAGTTGTTTCTCTTCCACACAGTGATGGTGGTGCATCCACATACATTCATGCTAATGAAAGGATGTATCAGATTCCAGAGAGCAGCTGTTACACCATGTTTCAAAGGTGATGCACACCACAGTTGATACCTATCATATATCTGGCATAAATAATGCCACTTTAATGAGGCCTTCGGGGCTTTGAAATGTAGAATGATTCTGAAATGAGGAGGCTGCTTAGATAGTTGGTCTTTGGGAAGGCACCAGTTGACTATAGGCATAGTATCATTTGTATAAGTAATATCCCCTTCTCTTCTTCCTCTTGTTACATGGAAGTCCTGTCAGGTAAGGAAATATGTGAAACCTTGACCATGTGTTACTGACTTACCAGCTGTTATTTGGCAAGATTGGTAAGAATACACATTAGTAGTTACTGTGGTGTTGCTGATGAACAGCTGGTTCACAGCTGGGGAGGGGAGGAGCTGTGCCATAGCAATAATCCTGTTTGTTTGTTGGTACTCTCAGGGTAAATGATCAAGAAGCTTTTAAGCACATGCTTAATTTTAACTGCATGTTGAGTTGGCATTTGCAGGCGTGGCTCTGTCATCCTCACACGCTCCTAATGGAACTGTGCTTTGCTCTGAGTACTTGAAATTTTAGTCTTTGCAGATGTGATAAAACAAGCAGTTGATGACAGACCAGCTGTTCAAAGATAATTATTTGAAGTCCTGTACCACTTCTGAAATGCACTGTGTATGCTGTTCTTCTGCAGTAAGCTGTGAAGGAGGCTGTCAAAATGGTGGGGAATGCATCTCTGTCAATGGAGTTGTGAAGTGCCTCTGTGCTTCTGGCTGGACAGGATCGCGATGCCAGGAAGGTGGGTACCTACTTTCATGTGCTTTACTTGTACCACAAGTGGCTTAAATGGTAACTGACCCTAAGGCCTGCAGAGAACTCCTGGTGGAAGCCTCACGAGAGGGCACTGGAAATAGAAATAACTTGCTAGATACAGCATTGGAGTGGTCTCAGGTTTTTACCACTGCATTCTCCAGAACAGAATTCTTACTCATTTTGGTTGTACAAAAAGCAATATACAGCCCCCAAGCAAAATTAAACCCTGGCTCTCTCGTGGGAGAAAAGTTTGAAGGAACTTCTCTCTCAGTTAAAATGCCTGTATTACTTTGCTATTAAACAAGGGTAATAAAGTGACATCATCATGGCAAAGGTCATTCACAGTACCTTGTGTATTTACATAATGAAAATATTTATATTGACTAAAAATACAACTGCAGTGACACATTTTAAAAGAGGCTAATAACTATGGAAACATCATTGCCATTGCGGGAGAAATGAAGGACCTGCATTATTAGTACATTCTCAGATAAAGTAGTGTAAAATTATTTTGCTGTACATTCTGATAACATTTAACTTAGTACATAAGGCTTTTTTTTCCATTTCCATGGTCCTGGAAATGCCTTTAGACTTATACCAGTTGAGTATCTGGCCCGAAAGAAAATATGGTTTGCCTTTTTGATTTGTATCATCCTGAATCTTTCATCCTGTCAGAATTCTTCTGTATGTTTTACAAATCCTGCTGACTTCTCCATTCTTTTCTTCTAGCAATTTGTCCTCAAGGTTGTCGGAATAATGGAGCTTGTGTGGCTCCTGGGATCTGTAGCTGTCCAGCTGGATGGGTTGGTGGAGCATGTCACTTAGGTAAATGGCTTCTGACATTTTTCGTTTATCCTTTTCTCTTCTTGTTTGATTTACCAATAGAGGTTCAGACCTTCAGTGCTAAGACTTGAACAGCTAAAACCAAAGCTGCTAGGAAGGTGTCTTAGAATAGTAAATGGGAGCTGCTTCTGCATCCTGGGGATCTTACAAGTATGCATAAGGAAGAGGTGGCTTTTCAGTTTGGTCAGAAGGAGCTTTAACACCTTAAGTAACTTCATATTCAGATTTTGGCTGTCACAAACTTCATTAGCTTGGTAGGTCTTGTCATTTGTTCTGAAACATTTTCTATAAATCGGTATAAAGAACTGAAAATGGCTGTTACAGAAACACTATCACTACTGATGTGGTTAGAAGCTTCATTAAATTTTATGGATGGAAAATTGAAACTTGCTTCTCACTTTGAGGGTAAGTCAGCAGAATCAACTCCAGGTGCTCTTAAAAGAGTAAGAGGCTGCAGGGTTAGCACTGACTGACATTCCTGCTGAACAGCCACTTGCATTTGCCCAAATTTTGATTCACAAAAGCGATTGATAATTATAAAAATTTTGATCTGCCCTTGTCTGGCAGAGCCTTGTATGCTCTTAACAGCACTGCCCTGATGTTAAAGGCAATAATCTCAAGACTGTCAAAAGAAATTTTTTTGGTTTGCTGTCTGGGAAACTCAGAGAAAGCTCATTTAAACATCGCTGTTGAGCTCGATATTGTGGGTGCAAGGGCTCTGGATTGTCCTCTGCGTTTGAAATACTTGCATGGCTGTGGGAATACAAATCAGGTAGTGTTAGTTCTTCTGCAGTATATATGGTCAAGCAAACATTGGCAAATAATACTGTAACGTTCCCATTTGACCAGCAGAATGATTTGTATTCATCAGTGTATTGAGGTAGAGGGTATTATTAAAAAGAAATTATGGAAGAGTAGAGAACTTCCAAAATGCTCCATTCCCTGCACCAGCAATAATAGTAGAAGGTTCTTAATGTCAAAATAATGACTGTTCTCAAACTAACTAGATCTGCATCCAGTTTGACTTCTGTTGGTACAGATACTCAGAAGCAAATTACAGCCCCTAGCTTTTTACCTGCACTGGTGTGTAGCTAGGGGTCAACTAAAGCTGACAGTCCTCCTTTGTGCTTCTTTTTGGGGGTGGGGAAACAGAAGAGCAGTGTATGAGCAGCAGCTGGCATGTGGCAACTGTTTCCTCATGGATGTGGATCCAAGAATTGTCTGAGTAAGGTTCAGTAGGAACTTTTATTGTTCCCTCACTTTTCGTGGAGGCATCCATCTCGAAAATAGCCCGTGCCTTAAAGAACAACAGAAATGATAGTATTTTAAAAGGGGAATGGAGCATGAATAAGACTAGAGTACTGTGGCTGTATTCTGGTGAAGGCCACAATGCCATAAATTGAGAGGCACTGCTTTTCAGTTCTTCCATTATGCTTTTATTTATACTGTCCCAGTGCGGTCGCCAGGGAACAATTCTGCCAGCACAGTGAGACAGAGAAGAGAAATGATCCTGTGTTGTGCTGAAGACTTACTATGTATCTGGTGTCTCCTTGCAGCTGTATGTAAACTACCTTGTCAGCATGGAGGGAAATGCATAGCGCCAAACGTCTGCAGATGTCGGCTGCCGTACTCTGGTCTACAGTGCACAAAGAAAAGGAAGGAATGAAGAAACTGCAGCAAAGACAAGCTGCATTGTCTTCATGTAACTCTTCGTGCAGAGATGAAATCTGTAGCAGTGGGGGACCTTAAAAACAACCCCATGGTAACTAACTGATTTCAGATAGCTTTTTGTCTTCAGTATATTAAGTAAATGCTTGAAAGAAAAGTTTTGCTGATTGTAACACAGCTGTTTTAAGTATCCAAGTGTATGTAGCGTATGGCACGTGTTTTCCTCTGTTCTTTTTTCTTCTTAAGCAGAAGTATCATGTCTTTGTTGATACAGCTGACCTTGAAATAGAATCTACTCTTCAAATAAAGTACTTCAGAATAGATCTGTGCCCCTCTTCTTGACTTCTCTCCCCATCCCCTTCTACTGGAATTACTGCATTACAGTAATGATGTGTTTTTAAAAAGCATGTGAAACAAAAAGTGCATAATTCAGATCATCAGAAGTGGATGTTAGTTCAAGTATAATTTACCTTCAGTAAGATTACACAGTTACAAGAGGAAACTTGCAGAGTTTGCATCTTCTTGGGATATCAGCAAACTGCAAAACATCTTAGTAAAATCCTGGTTATTACTTTATGTATGCTTCCTGCCCCTCCCCCAACCAGATTTGGATCTCGATCAGTTAAGCCTTATTAAATAAACCAAAACACAGTACTTGTTCAGACAGTTCCACTGTTACTTTCTAAAAGTTTAATCCATGCCGAGACTCTGTAACAGAGTCTTTATCTTGTCTACTTCCGCAATCATCTTATCTGATCATCTCTCAACTTTCAATTATTCCTTTTCCCAGTAAGGTAGGGAAATGTGTTTATCTCCCTTCTGGACATGCAGACATCAATGATTCTTTCCTGTTCAAGATGGGTTGTCACAGGAGCGATATCATGGGAGGCTACAGTCTGGCAGTGATGTAAGGCTGTGGCTGTCAGGAGTCACAGATGTGGAGGATGCTGAGGTCTGTGCTCTGGGTGTGTTCCAGTTTGCCCCATTTAGCTTTTGCAGCCTTTTGAAGGGGCTGCAGCTTGGAGTGAGACTCCGTCCTTTATTGGGCCGTGTCTCCTCAGTGCTGCTTCTTGAAGGCTACAGTTGAGGAAGGTTTTGCTAAAACATGGTAACACCAGTGAACTTTCTGAATGATGCCCAGATCAAGTTAATTACGTTGGATAGCTTCATCTTCATTGGTCCTAGGTGAAACTGGAATTTTTGGTGGAAGAATGTAAACTCTGCGTTACTATAATCCATTTGTTTACACATTATTTTTAATCCATTTGATGATGGTACCAGTATATAAGGTCCCTTATCAGAACACATAGCTTTCAGGGGCAGAGTGACGTACATGGGCAATATTTCTCCAGAGATCACAAGACACCGAGCACTGACAAGGAGCAAAGGAAGGGGGAGTCTTCTCGAGGTTAGCAAACATATGGAGGACCAATGAAAGAGAATGTTTGCGAGACCCCTGTTTTCTGTCATGAGCAATTGCTGTGTTGTGTAGCTGAGAAGCTTTCCTTTTCCCTTCCTTGGGAGGCTGTTGCCTTTGGTTCAGATGAAACGTGCTATGGACATGTATTGTGCAGGTTTTGTTGCCAGAGGCAGAGACAGAGTAAGGGCAGCGTATGTTTTTTGTGCTGCTTTTGCTGTGATACACAGGATACTTCAGACATGCTGGTGAAAAACGTGTGGTTTGTGCATGGAGCAAGATGATTTCATCAATGGTTCTAGGGGGGGATTTATGATGATGAAATTCCGGCTGTTACAGTTCACTACAATAATCACACCGTAATTCAGAAATTCAGGAGTTGAGTTGGTGACATATTGGATGCAGGGAATTGAGTGGGGAAAAATTAATTGCCTCACACCTGAGATTTCAGAGTAAATGAGCGGAAGTATGTAAATGCAAAGAGGGATAATATCTCAGGATTGTTCCTGGAAAGACTGACTTCTACTAGTTAGAGCCAAAAGTCACAATAATGGTGACTAGAAGGCAGAAGAGATACTAGCATCGTTAGGAGCATAAGACCAGGAGCAGTGAGAGAGATCTGCAATTGGTGTTCCTGAGCAGGCCAGCACAAACGCTGATTGAAATAGTTCCCTGTTCAGGGAGGATTGGAGTAAGCAAGCTGTTACTTGATGGCACACAGAATTTGAGGGCGTATTTTAGAAATACTGCTTGAATGTAGCACCATCTGCTGGCTACAGGCTTTTGCGGTGGGTTTTTTTTTTAAGAAACACCACTTAAATCTGCAATATTCAAAATGAATTGTCTAGTAGCTATTTTAAAGTAGGGCAGTCTCAGAATGTATTTCACTGTACAGGTCTCAAAATAATTATTTCTGCAGCTCCACATATATGTAATATAAGAGGTCAGTATTCCTCGTCATTTGTTTGTATCCCCTCACTGGGGGACTGCATGTACTGGTTGCAGCATGTAATTTTTGGAGCCAGATGTGTCTTCCTCTGAAAAGCCAGTTATGGAGGCAGCTCAAGGGTTAAGAACAGGCAGGTTATCTCCCTTATTTTATTAGCACAAACTGTAACACCTTATACAGCTGCTGATTTTTCACTAAAAAACAAGTAGAAAAATTGTAGGGGTGGTGCACTGGTTGCATGTTTGATACGACCTTTTAGAGGGCACATGGGAAAGTGAGAAAGGCTTCTTGTCTTCAGTTTGGTTACAGGCACATTTTGCCATCATTTGTATTTTCACTTCTACTGTAAGTAATTGTAGCAAGCACGGAGTTACTTGCTTTGCCTGCAAAATGTCCTTGATTTACTAAACCAAGCTGTGGGTTGGGAGTTGACTAAAATGACCCGACATTTGCCATGTGATACTTCTATATAAGAGAAACAGCATAAACATCACTGTCAAATAGCTTAAGCTTTTACACCGATATACATTGGGGTTTGTGCCAATTCTTCATTCACTCACTTTCTATTCTCAGCTCTGACAATATAGAGTTCACTGTTCTAAAAAGAAAGAGCATGTCACATGAGGCCAAGGGTTTGCTTTTTCTTTGGTTTGTTTTTTTTTAAACCACAGCCAGCACAGACACAAATGTAAGAACCAGAGTCCTCACTGAGGTCTGTGGTATCTTCTGTGATACGAGTCCTTCCTTCAGAAAACTGAAGCTCATTGCAATGCATTTTAAAGACCTTTTCAAGACAATCTGCACTTGGAAGAATTTCTGCTGGCCTGCAGAGCAGCTTTAGTGCAACCAGGCAATGGATGGATGATAGACACAGGTACCGTCCAGCACTGGTTGCCATTTAGAGAGAGAATGCAAGACAAGTCCAGCAGAAGGTACGCGTGTTCTATGCAGTGTGTGAAGAATCACTGCAAGATCTCCAGTTTGGCACAGGTTGCCCTTCTCCCTCCTCCCAAACCCCTGAACTCTTTGGGCCCAACTTCAGATTTCACTGCACAATTTTAGAACAAGTTTGTTCGCTGTGCACACAAGCTCTCTGTACACTTCTGCCTCTTGTTAAACTGAACAACTGTACTGCACTGTTGCAATGCACTGTCTAACTATCCTCCTAATTCTGTGTCATCTGTGTGATGGACAGTCTAGTAACAAAGTAGTTTCAACTAACCACATCATTACTGGGCAGTTTTGAAGTAGCCCACTGTCTTCATACACATACTAGTGGTTTTTCTGCATCATGTGCTTGCTGGAAAATCACACAGCTTAGCACTGAGCATTTTTAACTACTGTAGAAGAACTCTATGCTTTTGTTCACACAGCTCCCATTTGGAAAATGTAAAAGAAATAATTTCTGCCTTTAGAACCACTGAAAATAAATGGGAAACATAAAGTTAGGATTTTAAATAAAAAAAAAACCAAAAAAAACAAAACCCAAAAAACTTTATTCAGCCTGGAGTTGTAGCAAGGCACATATATATCTTGATTCAGCTTTGTGAGAGAAGGGTTGCTCACGAACCAAGGCACTACTAATGGTGTTCTTGGCAGATGTTATTTCTCCAGCACATCACCTCTGTAACTGACACATGGAATGGGGTTTATTACAATAAGAGATTGTGTGATACTGGGGTGTTTGCATTTTTAAAAACATTTCCCGAACCATGTGTATTCAAAAAGCATCTTCCTGAGGCATCGGTTCCAACAGCTAGTCAGGTTTTGTTCATAGAGATCTTTGTGAGATGAGAGGAAGGAAACAGTTCGAGTGGAGTGGGTTTTAAATACAACAACCGCTCCCAGCAGATCAGGCTATCAGCCACTGGGGATGCTCAACTGAAAGAAACTATGGAAACACTGAAACTTAAAATGCAGGCGGGAAATTGAAAACATTCTTTAAATATGCTAGTCAGGCACTTGGAAATCCATCAGGTATCATTCTAGAATAATGCTGAGCTCTCAAAATGCTAGCTTACTTTGCAAAATGACTTAAGAGGACTATGAAAAGGTGAGGAGAAGCCTGGGCACAGGGCTGCTGCCAGCTATGTTCTGGCAATCAGCATCCCACTGTGGCTGCAAATGGTTCGGAATCAGTGAATGTAAACTGAGTATTGCTCAGGAAGTCAGGATGTTTTATTTTTGGTTTAAAAAAACCCAAACCAAAAGAGTAAACTTAATGGCTCAGCTCAAGGGCATTTGTATCTATTGCCAGAGCTCAGCTGGTTGCAGCAGGAATGGAAATGTCTTTGGCAGCTGTAGGGGAAGATGATGGGCTCCTGTAGGAAACTTCAGAAAACTGGAGCAATAGGCAATGGAAAACGACTCCTCTGATGTTTTTACAAATACTTTCTGATTTTATGTATATGAACAGCATGACATACTGCAAACTCCTCCTCTGATTAGTTCCTATTCTAAGGTTCAGCACAGCTAAAAGTGCTGTCAAATTTCTCTAAAGGGCTCAGGGATAAAATTTCCTTATTGCTAAAGGCCATGCCAGAACTGGGGGATGAAGGTCTTGCAGGCACAGAAATCACCCAGTAGCTGGGTAGTCAACGTTGTGAGTGTAAGAAATTACATCAAACCAGACGAGTAGCTACCTGGCTCCTGACTCCAAAGCCTTGCTGTAGGTAAATGAGAATTATTCTGCCTCTGGTTGACACACGGCCTTGCCTCCATCGTTAGCAGCCAAACCTTGGTTTGGGTTCCCCCTCCTTCCTGACTACTACCTTGTCCATGTAACAGACTGATGCAAATACAAAACAAAGAAGGAAAAAACGGTTCCTCTTTTTCTTCCGTACTCAGCCAAATAATAGGTATGTAAACAAAGTTTAAAAGCAGAAGGTACCATTCACAAGCAACCAAGTGCTGCCTTCGTTCCTAGATCTTGTTCCCACAAAGGAAAGCTCCTTGTCCAGGTGATTATACCAACAAACTGCAGGATTTTGGGCTTGCATCATTCATCAAATCTCTGAGCCTGACAAAGAATTGGAGGCTGGAGGGAGGGGGGTGTGCATGAGGTAGCAAAAAGAATATAGATATATACATATGTTTTAATGGCTACAAGGTGGTTGTATTGAAGCGTGCCAAAATTTGTGGCTGCAACACAAATCTTTTAAGATAATGCCTCGGGGTATTCCTTTCATTTAAATAAACTGTAATTGCCTTTGACCCTCTTTCAAGTCCCATACATCCATGCAGCATTCCAATTTAATTGATGCACTTCTTTTCTTCAACCATGGTGCCTTTGTACCTGGGAGAGAAAAATAAATAAATATTAAAAAGATACTTTAATGACACAGCCTGTTTTAATGAAAAAGCTTAAAAAACATTTTTAATGAATGCCCTCTTTTCTGATACACAGAAAAACAACATGAAGTTAAATTTGTGCTGCATACAGCTTCTTGAACTGCAAGAAAATTTGCTGTTTGGTCACTGTATGATACAGCACCGTTTGACTGATCATCAGTGTATTTCCTAGATTAAAAGCATACTGATGCTTTGCAGGATATATTTACATATACATTTGAATCAAAGTTATTTCTCTTTTCTTTAGGTCATATTTTGGAAATCCACATTGCAAACCTCATAGTCTTATCTCTATAGGATGTGTTGGTTTGTATTTTCATCATATGAGCATTTATTAATTGTTTCAGTTTCTTAAATGTATTTGCCCCATGTATGAATAAACACTATCTGCTATTTTACCACAAGCGGTATGGGCATTGTATCTTGGACTTGGTGAAGTAGAATAAGGATCTGAACTCCCAGTAGTTTCAACTGGGAGAAGCAGAAGCTGGATGAAAGTTCAACCATTGCCAGCTTCCCTGGTTTGTACCCACTTTTCACTAAAAATGCCTGTACGTCTCTAGTGGTCACATTATAGGTTTTACATTAAAAGACATAACCATAATAAAGTGCTGATGAAGGAGAGATGGGAAGGACAGAGTACATTCGTTTGGCTGCAGCAAGAGGCCAAAGAACTAAATTGTTTATAAAAGAAAGCACAGTACAGGTGTGAACAGTGGCAGGTAGTTAAAGATGAGTGTAAAGGAAAAGCAGCAGCATGCAGTGCTGAAATCAGCTAGGCTGTGTCCCACCTCCACCAAGTGAATTCTGCTGGCACCAGAAAAGCATCTTAATCTGCTGAAGAGAAACATCACAGGTGGCTAGAGAAGAGTAGAATGCTAGAATGCTTTCTACTTCAGACTTCACAAAAAAGTTACTTGTAATGAAGTGTTTCATTAAATTAGTTCACTGAATGACTGTCAGCACTCAAGGAAAGTAATGTACCAGAAGATCACGTGATAAAACAGAAATGGTCATCATTCACTGTAATTCAAAGTAGGAAAGGCATTCCCGAAGTTATGTGGGGGGAACAGGATCACTTGTACAGAACAGGGACCAACTGTGTGACAGCACAGTTAGTTGAAAAAGTTCAGGGCTTGACTTGATGCAAGCTAAGCAAGTCAGCAGTGGGATACTCTTCCCTAAAATGAGGCCAGACATTGGAAAAGAGAAAACGGTGTTTGTTACAAAGAGGGCAGCTATCAATTCCTGCTGCAGCCAGTCAGGGAATGATGAGAGATAATCAGCTTAATTTGACACAAAGGAATTTTACTTCAGGTGTTGGGAGCAATTCTGTAAGTATTAGAGCCTATAAATTACTGGAATAGGTCTTAGGAATTCTGTGAGGTTTCCCTCGCTGGAGACTGCAAGGAACAAATTAGACAAACACACTTGTTGCATTTCTTGCTGCTTCATTGGGACAGGGTGCACTAGACAGTGACTCCCAAATAGCTGTATCTGTGATGGTGTCTTGACCCTGCAGTTACCTGAATTTTCTTCCCACAGAGGACTCCAGTATAACCAGGACGACAAGAGCATACATTAGGCAATACACACTTGCCTCCAAACAGGCATTTCTGGTTGCACACAGCTAAAACAAGAAAAGCACATGGTGGCTTTATTCATGAATACAACTTGGCAAAGGAAAAGCAACTGCTTTCTCTATATACTTTGCCTGTTTATAGGAGCTGAGAACTTGGCAGGTGTTTTCACAGGGAAATACCTCTCAATATAAGGGGACTGCACAGCCATGTGGGCCCAAAGATGCTTTTATGTCTACCCCACCCCCCTTATGCTCTGATGTAGATATAATATGGGAACATGCTGAGGGTATGAATGAAGCTGAGACAGGGACACGAATAAGGTGGGTTTTAACACATGCTATTTCATGCTGTTACAATGGCCTCAGGGCTGTTGTAGCAGTGTACAGTGTTTGAGCAAGCTGCTGCATACTGCTGCAGTCCCAGACTACCATCGCTTTCTGGAGGGTTTCAGAACAGGCAGAGGATTCTCTACTCTTTATCCTTCCTGTGAGACATATTTGGGTTAAAATACAGCCACAGCATAGGACTTGTGGGCACTAGGTATTGCCAAAGCATTCTTAACTGTGCTGAAGCTAGAGGTTTCAGGTCCCATCATTCTTACGTGTTTGGCACTGGATTCCTTCCCACTGTGGAGGACAATGACACGTACTCGGTCCAATACACTCCCCACCATTCTTACATTCCTGAAGACAGATTGCTGCACAGACATCATCACAAAGTTTGGTTATAACCCAAGCGATTACTTTTACTTGTTATTTACATTTCAGAATGCCCAGGAGACACTGAGGGCTTTCCCTACAGAAGAATCACAGCATCTTCACCAAAAATTCATCTAAGATCAACACGATATTAAAGAGAGGCAACTAGAAACAAAAAGCCCTTTAGTAGCTAAAACACATAGTGAGATTATAGAATCATAGAATATCCTGAGTTGGAAAGGACCTATAAGGATCATCAAGTCCAACTCCTGGCTCCACACAGGGCCAGCCAAGTCAGAGCATGGGACTGAGATGTTCTGATGCATCACAGACTGCAACAAAAGCCTGAAATACTAAGTAAGCACCAGTAAATAGTTGTGTTTTTTTCCAAATTTACCTTTCTAAAATCCACACCTTAGTGAGAAATCTTTTGCCTATCATGCAATTTAACACACAACGAATCAAGTAATGAACATTTGATCCAAAGTTATTTTCTATGACCCGTTTTTCTGCACATCCTTCTCTGCTTATTAAGCCGGAATCTAAACCGCTATTATTTCTCATCAGTTAACTGACTAGTTGATAATCAAATCTCTCTTCCACAGTGTCCAAGAATATCTCACCCCTGTCAATATGGGTAATATTTTTTTCAATAAAACTTTCCAATAATTACACAAAGTAATACAGGGAAAATTGTTTTTCCTCCGTGCCATTAGAGAGCTCATTGGCCATATCGATGTCTGAGCCTCGGGTGGGTACTATGACAGACACTAACACTTTATCTATTGGATTTCTACCACCCACCCTCACACTGGTTTTCATGCAGACTGTGCTTTTATCTGCACTGCCACGTTTTATTTATGCACCATCGATATCTTCACTAAGACACAGTGTGACCCACTGCTGTGCTGCTATCACAGTCCTATTTCTACCTTTTCTAAAGAGCTCCTGCCCATTGCATCTGCTATTCCAGTCACTTCCCACTATGTTTCTGCAGTCTTCCAGTCTTTCACTTTTTCTATTATATCTCCTTTCGGATGGTACAGCACAAATTGAAATTCTTTCACTTCATTGACTCAGCTCCTTGCAAAAATACAGTTGTTTCTTATTTAGACAAGAATTAAGACAGAAACAAATATTATTTTCTATACAACAATTTAAAAGACAATTTTGATGTCATGATTTAGCCTAAGAACTGCATGGTATTAGTTCTCCATCCTAAATTTTGCTGCCAAGTGATAGACCAATATATTTACCTGTATATAGTTCTTGAGTTCTTTGGCATTAACTTCCCATTACTTGTGTGCACAGAGTTGTCCTTTAGTCATATGTTACATTTAAGATATGATTCTCCTGTTAAGTACAAGATACTTACGTGTATTACATCTTTTTCCTCTCCATCCTGAAGGACAAGAGCAAACATTTGACCCTACACACCTTCCTCCATTCATGCACCTTGGTTCGCAGACACCTTAAAATCAAAACCATCTGCTGGTTAATCCATTTAACAGATTGCTTTTGGATCCTGGAAGGATTTTAACAGTTCCTTACTTTTTTCACATCTTCTGCCTGTGTACCCCTCAGGACACGCGCAGACATTGTTTCTCATGCAATGACCACCATTCTTACAGGGTGGGCTGCAGACAGCTGAAAGGTACAAATGGGAGGAAAAGACTGTAGTTTGCATTTTGTTTGACTTGGTGAAATACTTCCAGGAAACAGGAATGCAACACTGAAATCTTTGTAGCTCATATAGATGCACGGCACTTTCAGGCCTGTCTCATAAAAACCATGGCAATGCAGATTGGAGCACACATAAACAGTAAAAACAAAATCAGATAAAAAGGGGTCAAGGTAATTTTGTGCCCTAAAGTAACATTTGGTCACAAATTTCCTCATAATGAGGGGAAAAAAGAAAAAAAAAATGTTTACCATTCTGACACTGGGCACCAAAGAATCCATGTGGACAGAGACAAACATCTGGCCTAGTACAGGAACCACCATTGAGACACACCGGGTCACACATTGCTGCAGAAATATGGTCAGGAAGAGTGGGTAGCATGACATTCAAACCAAGCCTATAAAATACATGCTTCTGTTGCCAGAACAGGAACTAAGCACCTAAGACAACTGCAGGTAACACCATTCAAGTAAAACCTTAACTCAAAACTTTAGGATCAGAATTAGGCCTTCTAGAGGAGCTGCTGGCAGCAGAACTAACACATAGAGGCAAGAGGGAGCGTGGGGGAGTGGCAGTAAGAAGCTGCCTATCACCACTGTCTGAGCCACGTGGTTCCAAATTTCAAACTATGGGAGGTCCTACAGACACTCTCCCAGGAACATGGAAGTTGCAGGAGTGTTACCTGTACTGCACGTAGGTCCATACCACCCAGGTTTACACTGGCAGATATCTGGAGTAAGACATTCACCACCGTTTTCACAGTGTCTGTTGCAAACCACTGCAGTCAGAGAAATTGGGAAAAAAACAGAGGAGAAGGGAGAAGAGATATGTAACGATTTACACTTGATTCATTTTCCAGTTATTTACCAAATATTAACTCTGGAAAGAACATACAGATCCACCAGTTGAAGAGAAATTTCTGAATAGATTAATCCAGTCTGAAAGCTATAAAAAACTATCACCAGACTACAAAGGTGATTATTCACTACTCAGGTCTTTCCATGTAATTATCCATGGTGTGGATATATTCAGTGTTAAAAATGTAGAAAATTTAAAATAAAGAAAAAAATAGAATATTCAATACCAAGAGACAAGTGGACCACGTTACATGATGGATTTGATGGACTCCAAGAAAGTTCACTCACATGTCCTCCATCACATCAGCAAGTGCAGCTGCATGCAGAATGATGTGAGACCAACAAGCAAAGACATTAAAACATGGCTATGGAAAAGCATGAATCACTTCTCCAGGACAACATCTCATTCTCTTTGGTATTGGTTAACAAAGAGCTGCTTTTTGTGTGTGTGCATGTCATAAGAAAAACAGAATGATGAGCCCTGGAATTTAAGGAGACCAAGGACTTTCTCAGTGTGGGGTCAGTAATGCAGTGGCACATTCAGGTGAATGATATATAAACCACATGTCTCAAGTTGGACTCTCTGAATGATAAAACTTACCAGTATGAAATGTATCCAAAATTTGGAGTTGCCAATCTATAGCATGTAGAATTTGATACACAAAAGACAATTTAAATGAGTCTAATCCAAATTTTTTCTGCTATAATCAGAGCAAATTTTCCAATTTTCATGCCAGGTTAAAAAAAAAAAAAAGTCCCTATAATGTGGTTCTGAATTCAGTTTTCCCATATCTCAGTTTTTCTGACTCACCATTCACCAACTTCTGAATATACCCGTGTCTAACCAATCTAAGATGATAGAATTTAAAAAGGTGTAAGGACATATTAAACATCTGTGTTTGTTCTGAAGGTAGCATGATGGGTGAAACCTGCTCAATGTTTCCATATTTGTTAATCATAAATAATAATAAACTATTTGCAAATGTTATAAGATGTTATGTTTTCAAGTTAGCTGCAAATACTACCTAAATAATGTTTGAAAAGCCCGAGTATGTGAGCTTTCAAATAGGCACAAGTATTATATCATTTGCGAGGAGAGGGCACCAAAAATTGAAACCACAATTTACTTTCTTGCTCCTGAAGAAAAGGAGACATGTTCTGTGTATTTCCATTATGCTTTTTTGCTTACTTGTATCACATCTTGGTCCCACAAAACCGTAAGGGCAGGTGCAGAGATTTCTGGCCAGGCATGTGCCTCCATTTTGACAGGGTGGTGTACAATGGGCTGCAGACAGAGAATTATGTCTTTGAAGAAATTACCTCTAAAAGATGCATGGATTGGTTATGCAAAGTGAAAATGTTAATAATTGACAGTGAGCAAAGAAATGGAAATAAAATAAGGAGAGATATGCAATGCCTTTTGACAAGAGGAACTTAATTCCAACAGAGTACATGGAGCCTCAGCAGTGGTAGTCACCCTGAAGAAAAGAAATCTGTGACAGTTTGCAGACAGATTTCCCACTCTTCAGGAGTGTTCATCTTAGAGGCACCAACAATCACTGTGAAAGGTGCATTTAGGAGTATCCAATGGCAAGCAACATTGATAGCAGGTATCAAAAGAGTAGGATATAGGAACACGTTACTCGGAGTTCTGTTAAAGTAAAACGAACTCACCTCTTTGCTTCTGAACAATCATGGCAATTACTTAGAGCATCCTTTGGGTATTTATGGATTCAAAAGCAGAAAATACTCTTTTTTACCTTCCTCACAAGCAGAGCCACTGTATCCTGGTAGACATTCACAGACATTGGGCTTAACGCACTTCCCATGGTTTTTGCAATCAGGTCTGCATAGAGCTTTGCAAAAAATGAACAGTGATCTTCAAATCAGTCATTTGTGGTTATGAGTTACCACAGGCTAAATCCAAGTGCCATACTCACCCTCCTCACATCTATAACCAGCATAACCAGGCTTGCATTTGCAAATATTGGGTGCCACACACTCCATATTGTTGCCACATGTTTGCCTACATCTTGCTGAAAGGTAATAAAGAAAGCAGAGAAAGGAATAAACAAAATGAGAGAGGCATTTCAGTACAACTGTGTCTTGCTTTAACATAACAAACACATCACACAGAATCCCTTAGGTCCCTGTCTGTAAGTGAGGAGCTTCAGAGACATCAGAAATGTATTTTTAAGCGCACCCATACACCTAAAAGCCTGTAGGCTGTGCCAGGATTAATAATGAAAATGAGAAAATTCCATACGCTATTCGTTTCAGTGATCACCCAGTAACCATGTACTTTCAGGTTATAAAGATGTCACAAGCTTCCTTTCTGCAAAGCATTTAGTACACATATTTGTAATACCTCTGCAAGTGAAGCCATCTCCATAATAACCGTAAGGACAAGGACCGCACTTGATGCTTCCATCCTGACTTGGCTCACAAGGTACACCAGGATAACAGGGTAAATCAGTACAGGTTATCGCTTTAGGAATCGCTCTTTCACTCAATTCTTCAGGAAGCATTTTTGGTGGGGCAGTGAGTTCAACAAGGACAAAAGGTAAAGGACTTGCTTTATGCTTGGCTAACAGGTGCTGAACTCTGTGAGCATTTCCACTTTTGAATACTTTGCTTGGCAAAGAAATCCCTTTGCTTATATTTATTCTGCTGCTAGAAAGCTTCCTGCTGGTCTCAAAGGAGATGTAGGCCTCAACTTGTGCCCTCGCTTTCTTCTCAAGTGATACAGCATGGGTCCCTGAAGGTGCAGTCATCAGAGCATGTACTGAAGAACTCTCTTCCATGTTAGCAAGGTGACCGCTGATGGTGCTGAGAGCATGAGCAATGTTTCCAGTAACAGCAGGTTGTACAGAAGAACTTCTCTGAGAATTAAGTGACTTCCAAGCAGTGATGGTTTTTACTGTGGAGGGTGGTGGAATGTTGCTACTGATGATTTCTGTTGAAGTAAATATCTTGGGGACATCTGTAGAACTGGGAACATAGCTTGAGATGCTTAAAACCTTCTCAAAGGATGACTGTTGAAAACCTACAGCATGTTAGAAAGAAAAGGGGAAAAATTATGGGAATATTAAGGGACATTTTTCCTTCAGAGAGTGTGGAATGTCTTCTGAACAGAAAAACATACAGCATATTCCTTCATTTTGTGTTTTACTAAGTCTCTACATGTGCAGTACAACAGAATGTATGCAGCAGAACCTCACTCCTAACTGGCAGAACTAGAGGTGATCATGATATTCTGGCTACATCCCTTCTCACCCTCACCATGGCCTTTTCATGGCTTGGAAGATAACAAGAAAGCACCATATATGTGAAACAGATAGTAGAGATTTTCCCAGCTTAGGTGCTTGAAGGGCTGGGGTAGTGGTACAACTGATAGGACTTCTAATCCTAAAGTCGTGAGTTTGAGCCCCAAGCTGGGCATTGAGACAAGGACTGTTGTTGTCCTGGAGCTGAACTGAATTGCCTCTTTCCAACCATCCCCTTTTACAGGGGAGTGATGTCAGGTGGTGCGGAAAATAGCCTGGGCTAACTCAGCTCCCCTGTGCTGGCTGCTTGGGGAGGTTGACTCTGGCCTGGTCGGAACCAGGAAATGCATCATTAAGCAGGTAGACTACCAGAGCAAATTACCAGTTCCATGCACTGCTTCCAACTAGAAAACTAAAACAGAGTTTGAAGAAAATATACTGCCTATGGTTCACCAGTGTATGTAAGTGCTAGCAATAAACCTAGAGTCTAGAAGCATATGTTTAATCAGAAGTATGTACATGCTTATACTTACTAATATAACATAGACAGTATTTTAGGTGAATAATTCACCACCTTGTAGCAAAAGTATTACCAGCTTTTATTCTCAAAACCTTTTTATCAAATCTAAAGTTTCTGCATGGGTTTTATTAGTAGACTGTTGTGTGTGTTTTATAAGCAGAGCCTGACTCAGCCTCCTGGTTGAATGGAGTGAAAGGTGAATGAACAGTTCCTCATATTGTGCCCAGGAAAAATGTGTGGTCTGGTGGGCTGTGGGAAGGAAACGGTGCTGTAATCCCAGAACAGCAGAGTGCCATACAGGGGCTTTGAGCTTTATGGGGCAAAGGAAGAACGAAACTGGAGGAGATTATCCAACCTAACTTGAGCTCTGTCCCTAAGTCCATTTAGCACAGTACTAGAAAATGGTCTACAAAAGGTTAAACTTCTCTGAATCTTATTACAGAGTGTTGTCTCCCACTGCTGAAAAGCAAACCATTTTGCGGCCAAAGAATTTATCCAGAGATGGTAGTGGAGTGAGAGGGTTTTGCTCCCCCCACCCACTAACAACTCAGAGATAAAGGGAAAAGACACATGAGAATTTCCTGCAAAGAAAGCCCCAGCAGGCACAGAGCTGGAAATGCCAGCAGCAGCATTCACGGAGTTTTGGAATTAAGACATTCACTTTCCATATATCCTTCACCTTTCCTTTGAGTTGAAGTAGGAAAATGGCATTCAACATAATGCCATAAACTTTTGCTTATCTCATATAACAGATGTCCCTATCCCCATGTTACCTATTTTATGTCAATGGTTAGTCACAAAAACAAAAGGCTACGGTAAGAATGTCATACTTCACACTGTCAGTAAAATGACTTGACTGACCTAAGGGATTTGTTGATATTGACATTTCATTCTCATTTTTCAGATCTGAATACAACCCCAGTAATTAATGAAATTAAGTCAAACTGAAAAATTAAAGTGAATAACATAAAACTGACTAGAACCTTCATTTGCCAGCTATATTCTTAACAGTATGTGAATCAGAAATCACATTTTATTCATTAAAAAAAAATAATCACCTTCATTTCCTCCAGCGTCTCCTGCGGAATCCTTTCTTTCAACATTAGTGTCTTCAAAGCTTTCTAAGAACAAAAGATGTGAAGGCACATTAGTAGTTTCTTTTGTTTCAGCTGCAAATAAATTACAAACAAATAGAGTTGGTATATAAAAATAACTCAAAATTCAGAAATCAGATAAAGACTAAAAATTGTCTCTTAAAAGTTTTCAATAGATTATTTTTAAAAAACACAAGTTATTGAGTAATTGCATTGTAATAAATGTGCATCTTATTTGATAAGTGCCTTGATAATGGTAAACAGTTCTGTTAAGCAATCTAGTAGAAAAATATTTTGTCAGTAATTGCTTATATTATGAAAATAATGCAGAAAAAAACCCATCTTGTTGTATTGTACTCTGATATAAAAGAATTGGGGTATTTTATATATATTTTTTCTTTTTTAGGCACCCGAAAAACAGCTTTACAACTATATGACCAAGTGCAGTCTGATGTTGTCTCCAATCATAGAATCATAGAATTGTCTGGGTTGGAAGGGTCCCCAAAGACCAAAGAGTTCCAACCCTCTGCCACAGGCAGCGCCACCAATCTCCAGGCATGATCTAGACAAGGTTGCCCAGGGCCCCATCCAACTTGGCCTTGAACACCTCCAGGATGGGGCCTGTTCCAGCACCTCACCACTCTCTCTGTAAAGAACTTCCCCTTATATCTAACCTAAACCTTTCCTCCTTTAGCTTCAATCCATTCCCCCTTGTCCTGCCATTATATACTCTTTTAAAAAGTTGATTCTCCTCCAGTTTATAAGCTCCCTTCAGGTAATGGAAGGCTGCAATGAGGTTCCCCCCCATAGCTTTCTCTTCTCTAGGCTGAACAAGCCCAGCTCCTTCAGCCTCTCTTCATAGGGGAGGTGCTCCAGCCCTCTAATTTTCTTCATGGCCCTAATCTCAGTCTCCAACTGAAACTCTTCCCTAGCCATCAACAGTCAGAAACACGGTCCTGTTTTACCGACTACTGAAGCGTTCTAAGTTACTGTTAGAGACATGAAGCATAACCAAAAGATCTGAATGACAATAAGATAAAAGCAGTCTTCTGAGAAACAAATAATTTTACCATAACATGACTTCCCATCTCCTTGCAGATTATTTGGGCATGGACCACAATAGTAAGAACCAAAAGTATTGAAGCAAAATACTCCAGGGAAGCAAGGACTGGACACACATTCATCTACATCATCTTGACAATTTTTACCTGCATTGAAATACAGATTTATTTTTTTTTTTATATCATCTCACTAGACTTTGTCAGGGTGTTTATAAAAGATAAAAGCAGAATGTACACAGGTGCTGAAATACAAAAAGGACATCTATCAAGTACAACAAAGTATTTCAGCACACCTAATGAGTACAGCTGACCATCTTTGTCATTTACATTTTTTCACCTTGTATCAGGGATCTTCCTTTTGCAGAATATGGAAAAGATGGGCTGTAGAGGCTACAGGTTTATGTGCAGGCATAGGAGGAATCACATTGTAACCAAAAAGTTTCCTATGTTTCATCACATTGCAGAGTTTGCCTCTGCAGAAGAAAATAATGGAATTTGCTCTCATAATGTGAACAACCATTGTATTCATGCAAGAAAAATCCTGAAGTACAGGTAATAAAATTTCTTCACATTCTAACAGTAAACTATTTACAGTCAAAAATAAAATAAAATAACAATAGACAAAATTAGAAACTCTTATTTATCACTAAAGGTGATAAATGTGCGTAAATAAAGTAGCAATTTACCTTGAAGTTCAGGTGGACATTCACAGTAATAGCTGTTTATTCCATCCACACATCTGCCAATACCACACTGGTTAAGTTTACAGTCATCAGTATTCACTTGGCAGAGATCACCTTCAAATCCAGCCACACACACACAAAGATATCTTCCACTTCCAGGAGGGAAATTAATGTTTGTCACACATGAGCCATTATTTAGGCAATCACATGATTTTACACTGACCTACAAGACATGCCCAATAAGAGTTTTCTTGTTTTCAAAGGAACTAGCAATTAATTTTGTAATTAGATATCTTAAACTTCTTACTGGTATGTACCTTTTTACTGTAATATTCATTACCTCTATTTTAACCTTAGTCTTTGCATTGCAGTCATCTGTCAAAGAAAATGTTAATTTACGAGGATTCATTGACACAGCTTTCCACAAAAGGAGACCCGATGGGGAAAGACTGGCACCTTCTGGACCAGAATCCAATGTGAAATGAATAGCAGAGCCCTCTGGATCTGAAGCCAAAAACTGATAAACAAAATCTTCTCCATAAAAAGTCTGTAGCGTACCCTGAAAGGTTTCAAGCACTGGAGGCTGATTGTCTGTAACAAAAGAGATACTTACTCTTTTAAGTAAAAGACGTAAGACATTTATAAACATTAAAAAGGAACGTATCTTTCTATTAAGGAAGTCACATGTAATTCTTTCTTTTAAATTCTAACAGCATTGTAATGGCACAGGAAAAGCACATTATATCTGTAACAACATAACCAAAACATTATTTATACTACAAAAGAGCTTGTGTGAGAGCATTGCATCCATACATAGAAAGAACTCAAAATTTACTGAGTTTAAGTGCTGTATTTTAACAGTACAGAGATAGCTTGCAGATGAAAGTACAGGAAGCCATAAAATTCAGATGTAATTGATGTTTCCTTTAAGAAATGAATAGAAATTGTTAAGCAGTACTTAGAAACAGGCTGCAGTGACTATCTGGACAAAACTGAGCATGAGGTGATGGAAGGATTTCGACCACACAGTTTACACACTGGCAAGTCTTAATCTATTTAGATGCCTGCACTGTTGAGCTCTGGCAGGAGCAGGACTAACTAGATTTCTAGAGACACCAGTTGAAAACTAAGAAACAATCCCTTGCACCAGGACAAGTTCTGTGAAAGATAGAAGCAGAAGCCTTGGGAAGAGTGTAGATTTTGAAATTGGGGAATAGGAACGTGATTAAGATTTCTGAGTTTGGGGTTACAGTGAAGTGACTGCTCCAAGCAGGAATCCATCCACTGTGGCAGAAACCACAAAGAGAGATGAAGCTATAATCAGTGTCTCAAGCAGTTAGATTCTGACACCCTGTCATGCACACTGGAGAAGAGATTACCTTCCTTGATCTTGAGGAATTGCATCTCATTTACATTCTTTGCCCATTTCTAACTTTGGCAATATAGAATTCCAGTCCATGGTTGTAACATTGAAGTCCTTTGACTTCCTGACTGCTGGATGAGTTTCATTTCATGAATATTTCATTGTTTTGAAATAGGTATAGCTACTGTGGCTTTCAGTGCAAGTTTGAACCAGGAAAAGATTCAGAAAGGCACCAGAAGTCCCACTCAGACAGGACTCTTTCCAATCCAGGCAGAGTCTTGCAAGCACATTCACCCATGAAAACACAGATGGAATGCTTGTATTGGAGATGTTGTGGACTTGGGCTCATGGGGCAGGCTGAGTGCCTACTAGTAAAGTTCCAAGAGATGTCCAATTTATTGAAGGGACCAATATGTACATCCAAAGACCAAGATCTGAGCCAAAAGAGCTACGAATTCTAGGCTAGAACTTCGTATGATGGAGAAGGAAAATGAATCTTAACTCGGGTTTTCTTTTCATACTGTGGTTCCTAAATAGACTGAACTATGACAGCCTTGGATATACTTTCATGTATTTGTTTAGGCCATGTATCTATGCAATAGATGTGAATTATGCCCAAATATTAAGTGACTAACAAATATGATATGCCATGTAACTCAGTTTGTGTTCTCTTGTTTTGTACCACACTAATTTGCTGGAAAATATATTTTATTCCTAAATCTTGAAGACCAACATTTGTGGTTGTATCTGTGCCAAATATGAAGACTTCAATAAGCCAGTTAGGGTGAGAGTTCTTAATTTTCATTAGTTGTTTGTAATGGCTGCTGGGGAGGTCAGGCATGGGGGGGGGGGGTGGTGGGGGGAAGCCTGATTTTCACATGTATGGTCTGGAAAACAAAATATCATTTTCAGAAATTAGGAGAAATGTCAGATGAAAACCAAGATCAAATCACAAGCTAAAGTAGTGGGTACTAAGCTTTAAATAAAACACTAGTTAAAATTAAAACATTAAAATTTCCATAAATTTTAAAAAGAGTAGATTTTCAACTTTTTGCTATTAAAAAACCCCCAAACTATTAGAACTTACTTTCAACAACTGACCAAGTTAACTTTGATATGTCAGGTCTGCAGAGTAAGCAAGGGCTGGTTGGATTTGTGTCACCTTCACCATAACAGAGTCCATCTATGTTGCATGTTTTCTCCTTTTAGAGAAATGACAATGTGATTTCATTAAATTTTGTTTAATTAAACAGTAAATCTGGACAAATTTACAAAGTGTGAAATAAAATCTAAATCTGTTCTCTACTTCCACTGAATAACTAAGGTTGTTTTTAAATCTAAACACCTGTTTGGTTTCATTTGTAATTATATGAAGTGCTTTTGGTTTGTTTTTGTTTTTTTTTTAATTCAAAATTGCCTCATCCCAACTTCTCTTTCTGTGCATGGAAAATCCCTGTTGAAAGCAAGAACAGGGTATGTTCTGCTCAATTTTTCTAGACTATTTTCTGCCTGAAAAGGTGGCATATTTTCATCATAAAGATAGTAATGAAATACAAACCTTTAATGTACATAACCCAGATTCCCGTGGTTCACATGTCTGACAGGCTCCATCATATAATATCATTGTTTTAGAATTGCTATAGATGAATCCATCATTAGAAATCTGAAAGATGTACAGTAAATATGGATTAACTCATGTAGATATCAATGTGTCACTGGTGTGTACTGCTAGCATGCTACTCAACTCATTGACAGACACCTACGTTTAGCTGTTTAAACTCTCACAATAGTCATCAGAAATCTAATCAATCCCATCATGAAGTCTAGGAAGGTATTTGAGCAACCATATCAACACATGTATTTAAGGGTAAATTGAACTGTATGTAGGCTCTGTGGACCTGATTGACTTAATCTGTATGAGAGCTATTTACCTCACACAGGGATTTGTACATGTAGATTGGATTTAACATAATTTTCCATAAATGTGTCTAATATAATTTTAAATGCTCTTGGGTAACTACCTGGCCTTTAACTTCTACTCTTGAAGAACATGTGTCTCTAAGTCCCAGGTCATATCTACCAGTGCTATTACAGGAGAATACTCTCAAATGGCACTCAACATTTAAATTTAGGTGTTGAAAAACTGAGATCCCAAGTTAAGCATGCTGAGTCCTACCTTTAGTACCATTTAAAAAGGTTAATATCTAAGTAATGTATTTTCATCTCATCAGGACTATCTGAAAGTGAATATTTGAAATTTCTGCAAGTACCTTTATTTGCCACCTGGCAATGGGTTTATCATCAACCAGATCCATGATATCAGACTGCTGGCCATCATTGGGTAACTGGCAGTCGACAGTCCTAGCATTTTGGAAGGCAGCTGGCATAATTTGAGGTTCTCCATGAATCCACTGGCTATCACTATACTAAATGGTAAGATAGAAAATCTGTTTTTCAGTGAAATACATTATGAAAATATTTTTAACAGAACAAAACAAAACAAAAAACCTACATGTATTACACAGTGCTGGAACAAGTCTAATGTCTCTGGATTAGAATGCAGTGGGAAATATTAAATGCCTTTATTTGCACACATAGATGTCTACCTAAGCCTGCTACTGTGGAAGAAAAGGCAAAGGAGTCTTCCCTACCACATGGCACTTTGGCACTGCACTGCCAAGGACAAACAGTTCCTCCAGCTGGAGAGTAATGGGAGGGGTAAGCAGTGGGTGATCCTCTAACAGCACTAATCTGATGTATAAATTCCTCTCTCCCTCTCCATCCCTGCTCCTAGGAGAGGACAAGGTTTTGTCAGATGAAAAGATGAGTGTTTGGCAGGGCTCAGGTATCATTCTGGGTGCTGGGGAACACTGGCAGGAACCCTTACACAAGCCAATAGATTATACTATTAACCCTGTAAACTTTTCTTCTGAACTGTTGTGAGGACAAGTCCTCCAAGGATCCATCTTGAGAGTTCAAGGTAAAAGAACAGGGATGATAATACTGTTTAATGCTATTTGACTGAAGTATTGATGTGGAAGCAAGGATAAGTGTACTGAAGATAAGGTTTGATGTAACTAAGAATCCAGACAGACGAAAAATCAAGAGAACAGCAAGCTCAAAATCATTTCGATCTTGACATGGTTTTACTGAGCTGGCACTTTTTTTCAGTTACTGAAGCCAACTGAGACACTTATTCAATCCCAGTCCTGACAATGGGGAGCCATCTGCTGATAAAGCACTTTTTTTCTTTTTCTTTTTTTACAAATAAAAAGAACAGGAAAATAAACACTTTTGCTGAAAACACATATGAGCTATTTTTGTTCCAACCAAGCATTTTTGGTTTTTTCACCCTATACTCATCCAAGGAACTCACAGCAAGGGAGACTAAAGTGTGTAACAGCTAAATATTTCTAAATATGTCATTTATTTTTATTTTAGGGAGGTTAAACACACCTTTTTCAGCAACATACAGGGGACCTACATCCTTCCTAACATGGTAGCACAGCCACCCACAATGGATTTGATTTAACCTTTCAAAAGTGAAAATATAAAAAATAAGAAATTTGATGTGTATTAGCTCTAAATTTTGCCAAAATGCCTCTTCTATGAAATCATGATCTTTTAAGTTTAATCTCAAAATACATGAGTTCTATAACTGTTGCAAGTCCATTGATGTTTGTGTAAATTAAACAAAGCTAAACAAAACAACACACAGACAAAACCTCCTTTCATTTATATTTTCTGGGAAAAAAATCTCAGCCTCCTCAACTGCAGATAACAGCAGTAATGTTCTTCTAACCTGGCTCTTGTCAGCGGGAAGATCATCAATAAAAATAATTAAAGAAAGATTTTGTAGTTAGGAGTCAAATACAGAGTGTTACATCAGAACATCTTGACATGAGTTAAAACTGAGACATTTCTAACTGTGACAAGTGAACTCCCAATAATTGCCTCAATGTGAGCTTGGTCTAAAGTCTTTTAAATTAATGGACTGTAAACTTACTTTTGACTTTATCATTTCAAGCCAACTTGCAGATGAGTGGATACATGTTGTGTTTAAGAAATATCTATAGACAGCATTGGTTAATCTGCCAAAAATGTTAGCATCTGCTGGAAATAGCTAAGAAAAACTTATTTTTGTCTCAAGAACAAAATTTTCCCCATGAGTGGTTCCCCTTTTGACATCTCCCTCCCACTGCAATCATCACCTCAATGAAAAACAATTTTATTTTGAAGTTTTTTTAATTCTGGAGGCTAACATGATATAAAAATGTGTAACTGCCAATTGTTTATTCCAGGCTAACACTTGTAAACTGCTTGTAAATTTGTCTTGAACAAATTCTGGGTCTGAGTAACAACAGTCTCTCTAGAGATTCCTCTTACTTTACATTTTTTAATCTCATGTGCAAACCTGGGGTATAGAGCTCACATATATCATTTAATAGCCATGGAATTATACTCCAGGGAAATAGCCATCAAAAATGCCTTCCTCTTTTCATAACAGACTTGTTATGTTTATAAAAGAGCTATTTCAAGCATTAAATTTGAGACAGAAATCTAGTAACGTCTTTAACCTTGCTGTTCTTTTTCAAAGAAGTGGTGCTACGATTCCTCTCTGCAAGCACTTAAAAAACCCTGAAACGATGTACTGGTTGTTGCTAATAGGGCTGCCTTTGCCCTCTTCTGATGGATAGCTGCCATATGCTGTTATCTCCTTCTGGGCTGCTGAACATTCCCATTATGTTTTGTATTTCTCTTATCACGGAGGAAATTACAATCTTTGCAAGACTTGAGTGTCTGCTGCAAAGTGCTGAGCGCCTTTGCTTTTAGCTTTGCGTAAAGCATTGGGGTGTTCCCACAGCAAGGAATAATAAGTTAGATATTTTTTCCCCTCGTTCTCTGAGAAGTTTGAACTGTAATTGTTACTATTCAGGGAGACATACCTGTAATTTGATAATTTCACATTTCAGATGCAAAGACTCCCTGAAGCCATGTCCAAAAGCTCTCACAGATGTGCAGTCATACTGTCGAATATCACACAGCCCAGCATTCTCCAACTCTGTAATTTCTGGGGCCTGGTCTTCAAAGTAGAGATAAGACAATGAATGTCAGTATAATAACTCATTCACACACATTTACATTCAGTATTATGTTTATTTCTCTGGTCAACCGCTAAAACTATGCAAACAATCTGGAGCCAGATGAAAAAAAGACATAAACAGAAAATTTTTTGTTGTTGTTAAAATGAATCTTAACTTCAAAACTAGGCTTTTTGTACTCTCTTGGAACTTGATATGATGAAGCAGAAAAAATATTCATCTGATAACAAACACTTAGGAACATATGCTTTTCTTTCTTATCTGTAGGTCTTTGCATCACATTTGCAGAATAAGATCTAAATTAAACTCAAGTCTTAGCAATAGGAACTGGAAAGGTTACAGTTATGCAATGATTTGTAATGGGAATTTTTTGTTTAGAGTAAATAAAAATATCTTAGGGTGAAGTTATTTTAGGAAATAACCTGAGAAAGATTAGAACACTCAAAAATAGTTTTTATGAATGATAACCAGTTTATTTCTATTACTCTCTTAACTCTTTCTCAATTTGCTTTTAAATATGTCACTATAACAAAAACATAATTTCAAAACAAAATATTAACAGGTTTTGTTTTGAAAGGGTCTTGACTTTTGTAGTTTTCCTATTTCTCCAGTGAACCCACTTAACTGATTTTTTAATGAATGTCTTCCTGAAAAAAAAACCACAAAACCCCAAACAAAAAATCCTACAGCTCTGTTTGCTGTACCTCTTTTTTCTTCACTATCAATTCTTCTTCCACCAAATCTAACAGTTAGTTTACAGAGATATAGCATCACCAAAGTGAAATACATAGCCCTCACATTTAATAAATAAGATCATGCAGATTATAAAAAAATATGGGAAGGAGGGAGGGAGGGTTCAAACGTTCCCTGAAGATTCAATTCAGCATGTGGAAACATTACTAATCTCTTGGGACAATATTTTGGATTGCAAACTCACAGAGTAGTAAATTTTTTTAAATCTGCCATACCAGAAACTAAGCCTGTGTTTTGCCCTTTGGAAACCAGGCTGAATAGAAGATGTGTGCTTGTATTAAACTGAAACTAAATTGCTGGATAAAGAACTGGGACACCACAGGGAATCCCCGCCAGCATACAAAAGCAGGAGAGAAAGGCAGCAAAATAAATGTATGTTGTACAAATATTGAGGACATTATTTAAGTAAATCTCATTTTTCTCCCCCACTTACCGGACAGTATGCTGCAGTCATAGGAGCTGTACCCTTGAAAACATGCACAGCCCCATTCTGTACATTCCCCATTACCACTACAGAGGCTGGGACACTTTAATGCCGTAAGTAAGCTCTCAACTGACTCCTCGGGTTGCTGTTGGGTGTAATTTATTTCTTCTAAAACTCTCCTCTCACATTCATTCTCTAGAAGAGCTAAGGAAGCTTCTGCCCAACTGAGGTCATCTTTCAGCAGCAAGTCTTTAACACACATACTGATTGCATCCTCTACTCTCCGACCGAGGAGACCACCGCAAGATCTTCCTATACTGGAATTAGCTATTGCCTGCTGGCAGAGCAATGAAGCGCTAGACTCGGTGAGGCCAGAAGGTGTGGGCCAAGAAGGAAGAAATTTTTGGTCTATGTCAGTGGCATGGTCCTCTGGGAAAAAATAACTATACCCCTCTAAGTCTGCCTGGCTAAGGCTCTGGAACAGAAACACTGGGTGATGTTCATAATAATTTTGCCGCTTCTCCCTATGTGTAACCGACTGACTTTTGTTAAGACGATTACTGGAATGTTGAGAATTTCTTCTAATGACTGAGCTTGGAGTTCCTTCTCTTTCTACACCAGTATTTCCCACTGAGGCCGCAGAGACACGTGTGTTTAATAGAGATGTTTTTTGAAGTTTTGTTAGATTATCCTCTCTCTGCAGAAGTGTAGATGAATCCATTCCATGTGCAGATGAACGTTTCTTTAAGCCTCTGACAAGATCAACAGGACCAAGATACTCAGCAGTGACATCCAGTCCTGGTATCAAAGAAAGAAATCTACCACTTTTACTATCTTTACAAGATAGAGGAAGTTCTGATTTAGAAACTGTGCCTAGTTTATCCCCTGATTGATATAATCCAGCATCTTCAAGTGCACAGTCACAGAAGACCGTTTTTCCAGATGTCAAAGAAGCAGGTGTCTTGTCAAACAAGCTATCTCCTGGTGAAATTCTGGAGAAGAAATAAAACCATGAAACTATGTGAGCCTTCTGGCCTATTTTCATTGTTTTAGTAAAGAATTAAAGTTTGCTTTTCCTTTTTCTTGTTTCATACTTCTAGAGCATAGATCTCAGAATCTGCAGCATACAGCTAGATTTAAGGACCCACTTAAATCACAAAACCAGAAGAGTGACTTGCAACAGAAGAAATAAGAAGAGTGGATCTTTTCTTTGATGCTTTGTCCAAAACCTGTTCAATCTAACCTCAGGTTGCATTACTTAAATGCTAATGTGGTTCTTCAGTTACAATTTGCTCTCACATTGATGACATTCTACCATTTACTTTAAAAGTTAGGAAGATTTTTTTATTATTATTATTTCAACAAGTTTTTAAGAGTGCAAAGGTTGAACTGAAAGTGATGTCATTTGAGTGAAACAGAAGTATTTTGTTACCTCCATTCCTTAATAAAAGCAAAAAGATCATTAGCATGGCTTGGGATTTCCACTCCACTTGCAGTGTGATAGTCATTCTCTGCACTTCCATCAAAGGTGCCACAGAGTCCCACTGTATGTCTGTAATCTGAACTGGGTGCCCTAAGTGTTATGCTCATTCCCCATTCACTCACATCAGCACGAACGAAAGCTCCAGAAGAAAACAAAACCTAAAAAAAGATTGATGATACCATCAAGATAAATATTATTTTATTTTATCATGTACGTTTGTTGGCAAGGAACAATGGGAAAAAGCCAGGCATATTAAAGACATCCCATTCACTTTGGGCTTTAACTATTCTGGGACAGAAAAATTTTATTATTCCTATACATCTCAACCTTAGCAGGCAGCTAGATGGTGCACTATAGGTCCATAAACTTCATCCGTCATTAGAAGGTATATTGTGGAAGGTCAGTGACTGAAAGCCACAGAGACTCAAAGATGAGCTGGGCTGCTAGCTCTTCATATCCTGTGAAGGGATGATTCTGGTAATATGAATAAACTCTTCAGCAGTACCTTTCTCAACTTTCTTTTTGTCAGCTACATGATTCCATGTGTTAGTAGCTTAATATAATCACATTCTATCTGATTCTATTCTGAGCTATCTAGAACATTTTGTATCAAATATTTACTATTTAATTTTAGGCAACTTTACAATCTCTTGAAAGAAATACTAGAAGTCTTAAGAACAAAATTCACTACAAGTTTTAATGCTACTTCTATTGTTAACTTGCCGTATGAATCTGAGCAAGTCACTAAATTTTTCTGGTTCCTCAGTACCCTTTTAATGTCTCTACTGCCTAATTTTATCTTAATAGTTCATATCTGAGGCCTTCAGACAAAGTGCTTCAGATAAAAGTTAAATATTTAAAATAGGCTCATACCACTAGCCAAACCCAAGGTGAAAAGGTGTATCTGTTTTTATGGCTTGCCTTCCAGACCAGCAGAGAAATTAAAGAGTGGTTAAGGGCTTCATTTTTACATTCTGCTTCATTTGAATTTCAGTGGAGTGCTACAGCAATTCTATCTACAAAAGAAAAGCTATGGGAAATTATAAAAGCAAATGTGAATGTTTATCTGAGGACCACATTCTCTAGAGAAACCATCTATGCTTCTAATACTGTGAATGCCATTTGCCAAAGCTTAATTTTCTTCATGCACAGCCTTCCTATATGACAATTGGGTGAGCAAAATGGAGCACACAGCGATCTCATTTTGGAACATTAGAGCTGCTAAGTAAGTGCAAATCGAATCTGAAACCTGCACCTTCCACACAAGGGTTGTTTACTGTGATTGACAACATGGTTCCAGAAAGGTATATATGCTGACACATCCTTGGCTTTAAAGAAAACGCTTGCAAGCAAAACACTGGACAAAGGATGATGATTAAAAGTTATGCTATTGCTTAACTGCAGAAAATAAAGCATGGTTTAGTTCTGAAGTTGGTGAAAATTGGTAAAAATAATTTGAGATAACCATTACGTCTGCAAGCAATTATTTACTACTTACTGTTACTTTTCTTCCCAGGTAGGATTCAGTGATTCTGACATTGCTTCCTGTGGTGTCCCTGCTTATTACAGATAAGTGTGGCTGTGACTCATGTAGCTGACCACTGCACATGTCAAATGCAATTATATCACTTCCTTCTTTGGCAACAAAGCCACAGTTACAGGACGCTGGGTAGTGAAGACTTCCACAGTCCCATTGGCGAACATGAACTTCAAAATCTCGAGATGTACTTTTATAGAGGACAAATGTTCCTGTTTTAAAATTGTCATAGAGTCTGGAATCAAAAGAATAGCATGTGATATCACTTTGACTAAAAGATATCAACACATCAGCAACTATCTTAAAACAGATTTCTGATATTTGGTGAACTTTTATACTGCAACTCATTTTCATGCATCAGAAAACCCCAAAATGTACAGCCCACAAACCAAGATAGAACCCTTTGTGAACAAACACCATCATATCTTCCTCTGTGCAGCAAAAAATAAAAAAAAAGAACCCAAACCAAACCAAACCCAGGGTTTTTTACAGCAGCAAAACAAGGAATAAAAGAAGGATCATGAGGGGAGTATATGTAGACAATGAATGTGAATAGAAACAACCAGGAAGCCACAGCCATTATTCTATTGGGTTTTTTAGCAGTGCTTATGACTGGAAACTGGAGGGTACTTCTCAATCTTTGTGTTTCTGGAGCAGTACACTTATGCAGGAAGAGCAGTAAGATACATAGTGGGCACGTGGGGGGCAGCTGCTGGAGACTGCATAAGTACCCTTGACAAAATAATTTAGAAATTCACGTACCTCTAAATAGGTCTGCTTTGTTAAGATGGGAATAGGCAGTGCTTATTCCCAAAGACTTGAAATTTAACATGAAAACCATGAACAGCAACTTACTTTTTTTTCCTTAGGGTTAGCCATCTGTTCCCTGAAGCAAAGTTAAAATAGCCAATTTAATGATTCAGCAGTGAGAAGAGGAAAAAAAGGAAGAAAACCCCCAAAACTTCTGCTGCAATTTTAAAAGCCTCATGGCTGTAAGTGGCATTTTTCAGTTAATTGCAGAATGGCGATTTGCTTTGTGCATAATGGACCAGCAGACGGACTGCAGATGGTTACCCTACTGGGACTGCACAGGATTGTCCATGAGTCACTAAGGACAGTTCCTTTTCTATTTGTTTCCCTAGTTTGTAAAATGAAGTAGCAACAGACTTTATCCTTAAAAAGACAGGTTTTTTCTCCACAGCATCATTGCTTTATAAGAAAGCTTGATCAAAATTCATCAATGGCTAAAATGCCCAGTGAAGCCAACCCTGTAATTTCCACTAAAGGACAAATTGCAAGATGAGGATAACTCCAGTGCTTTTATTACTGTAATAACTACTAGTCATGTTGGTATCAGAGAAGCAATTATAACTAGTCTTTTCCCTTCCTTTATCACATTCACAAGAACAACAGGGTTGTGGGCTGAACATCCTTTTTTGGAGGCAACAAACTCTGCCACTTCAAGAAATGTGTTTCTGCTGAGCCAAGATATACAAATCTATTTGTGGAACCAGTGTTTGTTTTGACACCTTCATTGAATTAGAAACATTTTGAAAGTCAGAAGCATACCAGAAAACTGCCAGTTGTGGCCAAGGTAAGTCATCATCACTTCAGAAAGGAGGTCAGTGATGTGTGAATAACAATGGAGAATAAGTCACTTTCAGTGTAATTAATGAACTGAGCACAGTGTTAGGCAGACAGCAGATATCTTCTAGCAATTTGATCCTTACAGGGATTCAGATACTGGCACCCAAAAATAGGGAAATTATGCTGTAGGCATTTAGAGAAATGGCATATTTCTCTAAAAATGGAAATAGTTCATTTGCTTCACTCTTTTGCCACAACTCAAAATTTGTAATTATAAATACAAACATTACAAACATCATCATGACTGACAAGCTTTTACTAGCTATGGCGTATCTACCCTTATTGTCCAAGAAAGCATAAAATGCAGAGCACAGTAGTGGAAAAATACAGCTAACTTGTATCATCAGTATAGATTTTAAAACAATCAAAAAAACAAAGCCAAAAACAAACCAAAGAACCCCGTAGAATTAAAAGCAGCACTCCAGTAATTACCTTCCATCAAAAGTAATTATGTGAGGGTCAGTAAACGAGTAGCAGTAGGAAGTGGGTAGATCCTTCACTGTAATCTGCAACCAAGAAGCACCTAGTGAGCCATGTCAGATTAATAAACAGACTCAGGTACATCATTTATTTTCTAATAAACATGTTACATTATACTTTTAACCAATCTAAGTAGTCATATTAATATTCAAATGTTTAGAAAAACCCCCACTTAATTCAAATAAAAACACAGCATTCAAATGAAAATAGTGAAAAATTAACCACTTAGAAATCTTGGTGTGTGCCAGCATATCACAACTGAAATAGGTGCTGCATTAATATCTGCCATGGTTCTGGCCAGTTGCTTTTATAGAGCTAAACATGAAGATTTTCAACCTGTGTGCTTTCTGGAACATAGCCATTCCACAGGAAATTCTCACTGGATATAGGTTCGACTGCAATTCTGGTAACTCTGTCCCCGTCATGCATAAAGTCTGTCACAGCAGTGAAATAAATTATAGCTTGACTACAGATTCCATTATTGCAGGGTTTCTGGAGAAGATCCACATGACAAGAAGAAAGAGCCAAGTTTAAACCTAACTGTTCTTTACCTGTTTTAATGAAAACACATCATTAGTGAGTTTTCCTCTAAACAAGTCACATTTTGTATACCACCGTTATAACAGCTACAAACTTATTTAGAATAATTTTCAGAAATTAAAATAACTGTGCATTTTTCTTGGGTTTGGTCATGCAAAACCCCCTCTCTACTTCTTCCTACACACACCCAAGAAAATGGCACTGAATTTGCTACTATGATATCCAAATGAAAATCATTATAGTCTTGCTGATGTGACATAAAAATGATTATCTGCATAAACAAAGGTCCTCCTGGGGCTTACAAGACTTGTGCTGGAGAAATTACTACAGGAAACAATAATAATAACAAAAATAATTGTAAAAAATTAGGACTTTACAACTACTTATATAATACTCACAACATAACAGGTAAACACAGTGAACTAGATTATAACCTTTGCAAATATTACAGTATTCTGTCTATTTGAGTTAAAGAATATAGCTCTGATATGTATAGCTGCCAAAATCACCTGCTTACTTCAACAAGTAATGGACTATGGACAATTCTTCCATATGTTCAGTGGCAGTATATACAGCCTCTGAATATTTTAACATTTTAGAAAGTATTTTATAATGTAGCAGCTTCTTCAAAGAAACAGACAAGCAAGGAATATTTAGAAAAACACATTAAACATAGAAAATGCAACAAAAAAATCAGGATACTACTTACCATCATCAACAGTATTTAATGTTAGTGAGATTTTGCAGTCACTTTTAAGCTGGCTAAACTCAGGACAAAGAATGGGAATGCTGCTTTCTATTGCCAATCTGTATTCCTTCCCGTCTTCTGAAATATCATATGTTTCTGGATGTATCTAGCACAAAATAAATTGTACTTAAAATGCAGTCTTTGTGGGTGAACTACAGTATTGCTTGCTAGCCCGTTAGGAGTAAAGTATATAAACCTAAAAAGACTAAATGCCATGATGCATGGCCTGCTCTGCTTGATCACAGCTATTTAGATGGTCTGAAGAGCAGCAACATACTGGGGAGAAGATGAGGACACAGAAGGTCAGGACACAGTCCTGACAATAAACAAGGAAAAGGCAAGAGTATACTAGCTAGAAAGGAATTAGCAAATCACATTAATGCCCTAAAAATATATTATCTGGGTAACTTCTGGAAACTAAAATACAAGCAGATTTGCTGTACTGTCTGGGAGGAAGCGGGTGAAAATACCTAAAGGCAACAATGGCCCAAAAAAATTTGGAAGCACCCTACTTCCCCTGGGATTCCTCTTTGTAAACTTAAAACACAACTCACTAGAGATATGTATTTAAAAAATGCAACTAGAGATCAGTAACAGGTGTACAACCAAGTGCTGTACTGGATGAAACAGGACCATTTCCAACAGATAATTACATGCAGTATGTTTTTCTGGGACTGGGGTCCCATTCCTGGACAGCAAATTGGTCCCTGTAGCTATCAAGAATTCAGTAAGCCTTCACGGTAAGAATTAAGATGAGTTTGGACCCTGGCATCAACTTGTGTCCCGGTTTCCATCTCTAATCCCAGACCAGGTTGGCCTCACCCACAACTCACTGCCCTGGCCAGAGGCCCTGTGTGAGCCATGTGCTAAGACCTCCTGACGGCATAGGCCAAAACTGTGACAGAAAAGGCAGCAGCAGACAAACACAATGGAGAAGAGAAGGCCAGGGATGAAATGGGAGCTGTGGCACTCCTTAGGTTACAAATAGACAGTCAGAGTAAACTCTGACTGCTTGGGCTTTCTAGACTGGGGTTTTCACTTTGTTGTTTTAACTTGTGTCAGTTACCCATCCAGCCTTCAGGTACCCTGAGTACATGGGGACCATAGAAACAGTTTTGACCCTTCTGCTTTTTGGAAAAATTAAGTTCACTACAGCCAAAACCATGCTCTATTAATTCACAATTAACACATTCTGAGTGCCCTCTAGTCAGAGGACTGTCTGCTGTAGCAATACTCAGAAAAAGTACAGTAAAGTAAAACATTCTTTTCTTGCAAAATTACCTTAATGCCAGCAAAAAATTCCTTGCTCTCAACAGAAGAGCTTTGTATACCTGGCTCCTCCATGAAAAAAGTGGAACTGCTGCAATAGACCTACAGGGCAAACACAAAATAATAGAATAATTTTTTTATATGAAGGGTCATATGAATATAAACCCCAGCCACCATGAGTCAGTCTGTTGGATTCATCGTGCCCAGCCTTCTGTTCACACCAGGAGTTACCAATAGCCAGAGGTGCTACTCAAGAAAAACACAGAGACAGATCCAGTGTCCTAAGAATTTTCCCTGGCATACTCCACCTTTGGTGCAGAGACCTCATGAAATGAAGGCTGAATAGAAATCATTGTGTTTAACAAGCACCTAATTCTCCATGGAATTAACAAATCTCTTCTGGACCATTTCTGCACCTCACGACAGCTTGTGGAAATGCATTCTTTACTTTCTTACATGTTACTTCTTTTTGTCTCTCTTACATTTGTTGTTTTGTCATTATGTTGAGTGTCCATTAGATCTGACATTATGCAAAACAACCATCCACTCCTTCACCTCTTCTTACAGTACTTTTTTACTGGTGCTATGGGCCTGGATGATCCCTTTCAAGCTGAAGAAATTACTGCTATTTCTGTCCACTGAACCGCTTCCATGCTACTAGACAATGTCATTTTGCTTTGGTTTGGTATTTTTTGTTTGTTTATATTGCTGTATTCCTTTTCGGTAGCACTGACCACACATGCAATATTAGACATCCCGGGAAAACCAAGGATTCACAGCAGCAGCAGCTGGCAGTTTATGATTGTGTCTTTCCTTTTGATTGTCACTCAGCTAACATTATCAGGCAACTCTTCACAAAGTCCCCAAGGTTTTTTTTAAGATTACCGATTACTACTGAGCCATTCAAGCAGACTTGCTTTGGCTTGAACACACATCCACACCAACCACATGCTTTTTTGTTGTTTATTTTTTCCAGGAAAATTTCCTGAGTATTTTGGTATACACAGGAGGAAAGCTTATTGATTTTCCAATGCTTAAGCTTCTCAAAGTTACCGTGAGAGTCCAGGTTTTGATTCTGCTACCATGCAAGTTAATGTAGCTACTCCCACTATTCTGTTGGCAGAGATTAAACCATTTAAATCTGATCCTAGAGACAAAACTATTAAGCAGCAGCTTATTATTGATTCAGAGAAAAGAAATTTATTGAACAAACATAGCTTCTCAAAATCTCTAGCTCTTATATCCTCTCACTTAGATGCAGCTGCATCCAGAATTCCTCTTAATTTACCATGTCAAACAAAATCACAGTAGAGAGTGAAGAAGATGCAACTTGAATAAACATTTATCTCCTGGAGACACACTATGCTGTACTGAGACAGACAGTCTCTAAACCTTAATGGCAGTGATAATTACTGATATATTCTGTGGCATTTCCACATTCAATTGGACACTGCTGGCATAAACAACAACTAGGCAATATGCTTCTGCCAAGAAAAATTACACAGCAAGGTGCTGCGACTCTGTCTAACAACTGTTAGTGTCTACTGAGCAGTTATAAAAATACATGCCTTTAGATAAAATAGTTATGGAGGAAAAATAACAGAATTATTAAGATATGAAGAAATTATAATTATTTTTGACATACCCTATCTCCAAGTCTGACATTTATCCCATCTAGCTCTAGAAGTGAGAATGTATGAAGTGCTGTCTCATGTTTCAGTTCTTCTTTGAAACCTTCAGGAGAAAGCCTTGACCAAATTACAACAAATCCGACTGAGCTGTTTGCAAAAGGAATGCCAAAGGTACACCTTAGGTAAATGCTGCCTTTGATCAACACTGCTTCAACTTTGGGAATGGCTGGTAAAGGTGGTGGCACAGATGAGGATGATGCAGGAGCCAGGTTACCTAATCAAACAGAGGTGTGGTTTGTGCCTTTTATTCTTTGCAAAAACAACACCAGGTTAAATGATGTTGACATATATTTTGACAATTAACACACTATTTACCTTTTTTTATTCATATATTATATATTTAGAAACATTATGTAACTGCTTAGAGAAGCTGAAAATGTGTGTGTTCCCTTTATTAATTATTAAAAGCAATAAAAATACTCTTTGTCAGCCTTTGTTTATATTCTAGCCCATAGGAAGGTGCTGAAGAGGGGGAGAAAGAATCCCAAAACAGTGGAATAAAATACAATTATTTATTTTACCAGACAGGAGAGAGCAACATGCATAGGAATACAGAATAATATTTTCTCTACTTATGAAGAAGGACGGGAAGGGAAAGGAAAAAAAAAACCTCCCAAAGAATCACAGCAATCTGTAAATCATCATTATTAAAGTTAGTTTTTAACGTTTTGGTACTCATGAATATTATGCTGAAGTACGTTTGTAATCCAAGGTCTGAAATGATCTCCAAACTGCTCATTTTGCAACAGACTGGGCATTACTGTTGATAACATGAACATGTTTTTATTCAAGACAGAATATAATTAAATGTTGACATTATTGGGTCATAGATGCACAGAAAATCTGGAAAATCAAAACAAAATACTCACTGCTACAGATGCCTTCAATTTGCATTCCCTCGGGATCACAGGTTTGTGGCTTTGCCTCTGAAACAACTATAAATTGTTCTTAAATTGTATATATATTCACACACATAGAGTATGTATACCAATGCCCTTAAATTATTGCCCTAGTTAAATATACACCAAATATCACAGAACAGAAACATAAATTAGCAGAGCAGAAGCAATATTGCATTCCAATTCATATACAATTATAGTAGCAGTCACTACAAAGCCTCGTGTTGGAAGTCACAGGTAGATTGGCTACATCTAGGAGGAAGGGTACAGATTATTTTACCACCTCTGCATCTTTTAGTCCAGATGCACCCAGCCAATACTTACAGATGCTGTCAGTGAATAAAAAGAAATTAAACTATTCTCTTGATTATATTTTTTTTTCTCCTCAAAGCTATATTGGAATGCTAATCCATCAACACTAACCTTGGACAATCAAGTTCAGTGAAGACCTGCTGTGGAAAAAAAATCATCTTTCCTACAGGTACGCAAGAAAAAGTGCTTGTGCTGCTATTGTCTGCTACTCTGAATACTATAGAAAAAGTGTGGAACTTCGCTTAAACATGAAAGGAGTGGAAAGAGGTTAGTAATTCCACTCAAACTAAGTCAAAATTGAAGAAGCAACAATGAAAACTTCATTCACCAAAAAATCTACTCTTCATCCTTTTATGTTCCATGCTACAGTGCTATGATGAAGTCCTTCACATGTAGAGGAGAGACTGAAAATTTATTTCAAGTGTTTACAGCTATCAAGTGTTGAAGAGAAAACACAGTACACAAGATGACCTAGATAAAAAAGTGGCACAAAAGTACAATGCACTTCACATGAAAACATCATCTTAAACGTAGGTTTTTAAACTCAAAATGTGTTTCAGATTTGCAGTATCCAGCAGAGCCAAGAGAATTGTTTCTTGTCTGCTTTGTTTTGAGGCAGTCAAAATTTGCTAGCTCACTGCCTATTGTTTTTATATCTTTTCCTCTTCATGAGTTATCATCCAAAGTAAATACAAAGTCCTATCTTGCAGGAGTTCTTCACTGTTTCAGTCACTTGCATGCTGACCTGTCCCATTTCTGGCATTGTTTTTTCCTGTCAATAAACTCTTGGAAAATGCCTTACCAATGGGACCTAAAAGTGTAGTGATGGGTCAATAAAGCACCAGAAAACCCACTGATAGTCTTGCTATTAAGATTTTGAAACAGTCAGTAATAGAGAATATGACTTAGAGCAATACAGTATATGACACATAAAAATATTGCTATTATCTTCACAACGGTGTGTTATTCAAGCTGTTAAGAATTTCTTACTACACTTATTTGTCACTGTTGCACAGTATTTATAACTAAGGATTTAACCATGCCTTCCTTAAGCTATCTAAAGCATTGGGCATCAATAATGAAAAACTGAAGTTTGGAGCTGTGAACACCCTTCTGCAGCACAAGGGTCCAAGACAACACGAGACACTGCAAAAGGAGTCCGGTTCTTTCTCGTAGTACTAATACAGCGTGCATCAGCAGCGCCTTTCTGTGTCGAATCTTCTTCTAGCAACAATGTGTATACTCTCTGGAAAGATAATAAACCATAATTTACATAAACACAGTTTGGTCAAGTTCTTAACCAAAATTTATGCTGGCATGTAATTCTATGCATGTTTGGTAATAGGTATCTGCAGAGTGTGAGTGCCATTGTAGGTACTCTGAATTTTGACCTCTAGATGCATATAATATCTCCACCTTATTATACAGAAAATTTCAATTCTTAACTTTCTGGGCTTTCAACAATGCAAGCTAAACCATAGTTTACCATAGTAAATTGTTTTTCTATCATACCAACATTAAAAACGAGGATTGGAAGAAATGTTAGAAGATAAAACTATTTCCAGAGATTTCCACTCAGCCAAGTATCAGAGAAACACGCTGACTCATAAACAGACATGGTTGAGTTAAAGCATGACTTTTCTCACCTTCTGCACAATACCCCATGCATCCTTGGGTGGGCTGCAGTAAGTAAACAAAGAAATCTCCGCAGTTCCTCACACTGACAGGGATTCGGAAAAGACAGCAGTCTTTTGAAGTGCTGAAGAAAAACTGCCATGTAGCACAAGCTGTTAACTGTTTGATCTCACCAGGACGAGGCATGGATTCTGACTCCCTCAGAGACAACCAGACAGGGGCTTGAGTACCACAGTGATTCATCTTTAACACCAGAGAAAAACATCAGAAAATGGTTAATGCTATAGCAAACTTCACACAGTATAATTCAGGGGCTGGTTAGCTTATTTTCTTCCTCAAGGTTGAATACAAATACACACAAAAGAGCCTTAAGTCCTTCTTTGAGTCCAACAAAATTGCATTTCTAAAGACAGTCTATAATTTAGTGCCTGAAGGACTTAAGTGGGAGCCACACCTAAGTGTTTTGCCCAAAAAGGCTGCCAGTAGTTGTGTCATGGCTTAGTGAGCTACTCTACGTCCATTAACCTACAATAACTGACTACATTAATTGTATCAGAGCTCAGCAAACACAGGGTAGAACATATATACACTGAGTACCAACTAAGGGCACTAAAGCTGACACATTTTACCTACCCTTTGCCCTGGACTGAAGGCTCAGCTGATCTCCTGGATTTCATCTAAGAGATGTGGCCAGCTGATGGAAGGTTACTCACTTGCAGCCCTAGCCTTGCAAGACACCTGATAAACCCTGTCTTCCAATTCCCCGCCTTCAGAAAGAGATATGCCTGTAGCACCCCTGTAACAACCAGAGTAACTTTGTAGCAACTCTAAACCCTTTGGTGTTTACTAAACAGTGGGCTCCACAAGGTCTGTGGTTCAGGTGTCAATTCAAGATGTGATTTAAGAGGGCTGTTGCTCCCTCTCTGAAAAACAACAGCCTTGTTCAGTGCTTTCCCCCCTGGAATGAGAAGTGTGCTGTGGAGTAGTCCCCTTCCTCATCTCACCAGCATTCTTACATGAGGTCTTCAGGCCAAGGCAGCTCCCACGCAGGTCACAGCTTAATGGTAATACCAATCACAGCAACCAAAGTACAAGTCTGATTTAGCAGACACCAGACTTTAGCAGTGGAACACAGAAAGATGAATTGTGATAAAAGGAGGCAAAGCAGGAACCTGGGTCATTCTCCCCAGAATGAGTTAAAGATCATCTCCCATCTTTTCATGTGCTGCAGAACGCAAACTCAGGAGAAACTCTCATAGAAGGACAGAGTCTTAAAGACAGCATTAGGAAAATATTTCCATGAAAACTATAAATATGAAATTTTGAGAACATCTTCTCCTTCATACATCACCTTAAGTATTACTTTCTTTGACCCAATACTGAAACAAGGTCTCAGATCTTTCTTGTCTTTAGACCTCTTGGTATCTAGTCTAAAGACCACTGCAGACTGATTAACTCAACTCAAAAGTGCATCTTTCTTTCTTAATCCAGAATATCCAAGTCCACCATCAATCCATTGAGCAGGCAGAATTAATGAGAAGTAGACAGAAATGGGATGGATTTTTTAACAGAGTCTGAATGTTTGACAAGTATTAAATATAGCATTAATAAAAGTTCTCCTAAAGGGAAAGAAAGGAGGAGGACGCTTCCCAGCAAGCCATCCATTTTAGTTTGTTTTTAATGTTTGACTTTCAGATTTCAAAATAAATGTTTTGTTTTTATCAACAGATGCAAGGAAGCAGATGTTAATGCATAAATTTCACTTGCTGAATAAGTTTTGAATCCATCTTTTTCCAACTGTGATACAACTGCTTTATATGAGGATGGTAGCCTACCTTTAACGAGTATTTACTAAGCACTGAGAACTTCGGTCAGCTTTCTAAAACTTCCCTGGCTGATCTGAGCAGGTCTTTTGCTAGTCTAACCTCTGTTCTGAAATCACATTTTTTTTTCCCCTTGGTTTCCCATGCTGGTTGTTTGAAAGTATCCATTCTGAGAAAATCCAATTAGTTAGTTAATTTCATTCTATTAAGTCTAACTGGAAGAAGTCCTCCAGGAATCATACTTTTCACTATTTTTTTTCAGTATGAAAACCTGGGTAACAGTAGCCTCAGCCCTTTGAGTCCTTCAGTCAGCCGCACAGTAAAGGTATTTCAGTGGCTTTATACTGGGGTATAGATTTAATAAGAAATAAATAAAAAAATAAGATGGAGTGCTAGAAAACTTTTTTTTTAAATGTTTTATCTGTTTTATGTTTCTTTAAAAATGTTTCACTGTTGGCCTCACTTCTCCTCGCCTCACCTCTACTCTCCAAGAGACTCTGGCCAGGCAATTTCAATTCATTAGAAAAATCACAGATAAAATCTAATGACATTTTTCTTTTCTTTTTCTTTTTTTTTTAATAAGATAATATATCTCCTTAGAATATAACAATTATGGAGATGTTGGTACAACTCCAAAACCAAACATCGCAAGCCTGAAGTATTAAATATTCCAAGTAATTCTTGAGTCCTAGGGGACTTGCAGACGACAAGGTAGCTAATCTTCAGTTAGCTCTATTAGTTCAAGTCATTTCAGGAATCATCTCTGCTCTCTACCACGATCACTTTAAAAGTTCCACAGTTACTGGATTCCTGTGGCTCTAAGTCTTTATACCACTTTCACACAGCCTTCCTAACGGACTGACAGTCAGATAGTTGCAACTTTACAGCATGTTATCCCTGCTATGCTGCCACTGAGAAAATCTTCAGCAGTGACTACGAATGACAGGTTTTGAGAGCTGTAAAAGGGATGTAATTTATCATCTTTTGCTATTGCCCATTCAGTGTAACGTTTTCAACACTTAAGACTTAATTGCCCAGTTAACACATTTTAATACACTCAAGTATTTAGAAAGAACACGCTACATTCTTACACATCGGTCTCCATAACCAGATGCTTTTTTTATACCTATCCTATGAAAAAAATTCTTAAGAAAAATATGTATTTCTCATAAGCGTATAAGTCGTAACAATACCTCTACACACTTGGTTGGCATTTCAGCTGGCTTATCGAAAATCATAAAACGATACCATCCTGGTGTTAGGGAATGGTCACATATTAAATCCTGTATAGCTGATTGCTGGAGGTGGGATGAATCAAAATCAACGCTTCGATAAGGGCTCTGCAGGATCTGATGTCCACCAGGAGAGCATTCAAGAACTGTGGAGCAAGAATATTTTGAATATGAAGATGGAATGCCTAGTAAGTATGTCAGAAAGGACGTTAAGTATTTTTAACTATAAAATGCAGCTAGATCACACTGTGATGAGAACCTACTTTTACTGAAAAGAGTATTGAAGTCTTAGTAACAACAACAAATGGGTATGTGGTAACTTTCCCTTCTTTAAGTGGACAATAAATAACCACATTAAGCAGTTACCCATGATGTAATAACAGTGGTAAGGAATATGTTTAAACTTTCTCTGGATTTTGACTTTCTAGTTCCACTGATGTTTATTAAACCCAGCCACCTGAATAAAAATGGGATGTCAGATATATGAGAGGATCAAAAATCTTACCTCAAGAGGAGTAAGAATTATCCTAGAGGTCCTTTGTAAATAAGTTACCACTTTATAGGGTTCCTATGCATGAAATGAAGACTTCCCTCAAATGGATGAGAGGTAGTTTCACACAGCTTGCATGTAATATATGCGGATTATAGCAGAAGTATGTGTGGAAATTGGTACATATGTAGTTACACGCCTTAAGCCAATCTGTATGATGGAATTGCTAGATTTTAATAGAGTAAATACAACTGACAAACTATTATTTTCTTTTCTTTTTTATGCAGACCTGTTCAGATATAAAGCAGAATGCCAGAATTCCTGAATCTGATCTGGCAGCTGAGTTGACTTCTGCCAAAGACAGTGACAATAAAAATTCTGGCTAATGGCCATTCTTGCTCAGGAATGTGTTTGGGAAGTGAAAGTGGGGAAAAGTAAAGTAAAAGAATGTTTATAAAGAAATAACATTTAAAATATGCACATTTATTTTTGTTGCTTTTAAAAATGGCTACCAACTGATGATGGTTGTGAATGGAATTTCCGGTTATATTGAATAACACCATTAATTCTTGCCTCTACTTTGCAACTACTGAATTTTAAAAATGCAGCTGTAAGCAAAGCTCTTCCTTTTGAATATTAACAGTCTGATCTTCAGTTTTCATTCCCAGGTTGTCTGGGGTTTTTTTTATTTGTCCCATATTTTGCCTGGTGTAACTCTGCCACTGACAGCAATCATATTTTGGTCCAAAACGTGCAGTGATGTGCTATCTACCACGTTTCTTTCAAATCGTTGTTCAGATAACCACAATTATAAAACAGTTTGAAAATCGGGTAATTCTGCTCCTTTAAATGGAGACGATGCCCCAGTGAAAGAACAGACTTCATCTCTTTCAAGCACAGTAGGAGAATCCTATAGTCTTTCAAAGACCGAAGATTTAATCTGCTATGGCTTTAGGCTACCCAGGCAGGTAACAATAGCTTTATCTTCCATCCTCTAAGGGCAGATAGAAGTCAGTGTGATTGACTGTGCCACCACTGTGCTTCTGAGTTACTCGTAGTAGCCTGTAGGCTATTCGTGTCCATACAAGTTGACCTTACTGAGAATTTATCCCTCATCGGAATTTGAAGAAGCCCTTGAAGAATCACAGGTCAGTCATGTGTGTTATTGAAATGTTTTCCAAGCAAGCTTCAGACAAGCAGTTTACGAGCCATGGTGAAACTTTCTTCCTATCTTCTATTTTTTAATCGGAATTCTCCCTTTCATACAGCATCCTCATTAGTTTTCTTTCCTGTAACTGAATCTCTCCTGAAGCAATTAATATCTGTTACCTCTTCCATTAATAAATCAAGCTAGACATGAGACAAGTCTTTATTTTCTTTTCCTCCACAGTTTAATTAGATCATCATTTGACAGATCTTTAAAACAGCTGACTGTACTCACTTGTAATAGGGTTATAAATCCTACTAAAGATCAAATTATACGTTTCTTATTATTATGCACATCACTTTAAAATGTCACCCAGGTCTTCTTGTATTCTTTTGTCCTTTTTAGTAGTACAGTAGTATTTCCATAGCTACTGTTTGGAAATCTCATGTCGTGTAACACTGGTTGATCTTTTCTTTCTTTTATTTCCCTTATCCGTTCTGCAAAACAACTGAAAATAACTTCCATCAATAATACAAATTAAAATATTTTATTACACATCAGAGTGTGTAACTAATGTTCTCTCTAACCCTGGCAACAGCAGAAACGAGTAAAACCATCATATTTATGGACATATATGCAACCCTGAATGTCTTCTCTGTGAAGGAGTTACCCCTGCAGACTAGACCCACTCAAATCACAGGCATTTAAGAGGGGAGATGGCTACACTTTCCACTGAAATAATTATTTCCTTATTCAGATTTACTTTATATACACACACAGCAGTCTTTCAAACTTCATTCTCAGAATGACGAACACTGATTTTGCTATGATGCTCCAGAAAATCTTTGCCTGGGTCTAACATCCACCAATTTGCAACTCAATGAGTCAGGTCTGAGAAAATAATAAGGACATCAAATCAGGGTCTGATACCTGAAAGTGCTAAGGGAACATACCTAGAGGGTGAGCTTACCTACCAGTTCGGCCTAGTATGGGAGGAACATTACAGTATGGGAAAGCATATATGGTACTGTTGACTTACAGCATCCTCATATCCATAGGCACAAAATATTTTGACATGTTCTGACACAAAATGGAAAAATCATGTTAGTTTTAACAGAACTTATAATTTAAGAATTATTTTAATTGAAATATTAATAATTTTATTATGCCGTTTATTAATTGTATATAATTATTAATGATTATATTGCACCATTGGTTTAACTCAGCCTGGTGGAGACACATGTGATACACTACAAGGAGAGACATATTTCTAGGAAGTCAAAGTGCAATTTTGTTTGGAGGTCCAAATTCTACATACTGTCTGCCAGAAAGCAATCTTCCTTGCAAAAATATGCAGCTGTTTCCCTAGATTTTGAGTTTATTTATCATAGTCAGTGCTTCTTTCCACAAATACCCTATATACCATTTTACGACTTTCTACTGTTCTTTAACTGAGGTCTCTGCAGGTCAGGAAGAATTTGGTTCCATATTTGCTTTTTTATAGTGAGCTTTGCTGGGATCTATCCCAGACCTACTTGGTCCTGCCAGATCCTGAGAAATGTGATCCTAAGCCAGAAAAGAATTCAGCTTTTGCACCATCTTAAACACAAGGAGAACATTGTGCCAGAGGACAAGGAATAGTAGGTGTTTCTCTGAATCACAGCCACTGCTAGCAAGTGAACGGCTGGGACCTCGTTATTAAATCCAGTCTCGAGATTAAATTATGAAAACTTCCTTGTCCAGTGAAAGTAGCTCATCTCAGGATTAGTGCAGCATTTTGTATAACATGTATCTGGTCTGTTTGTTACCCAAAGTCCACTGTAGGCATCTGTTATATCGGGTTATTCTGCCCAATTACAGAAAGCAGCCAGGGAAAAAAAAAACCAAAAACCTTTAAGATTTTTCCAGTTATCTATCTGAACAGATTAAAATACAAAAATATACAAACCAGTACACATATACCAGGCCTTTTTTGGGAGACATATAGATAAAATCTCTGAAGTGACAATGGTATCTGGAGGATTGTCTTAGAGACACAGTTACTGAAGCTCTGTTATTGAAGCTCAGTTTGGGCTTTTTTAGGCAGGCCAATGGGCCAAGTGTCAGGCAACTTCACTCTTGCACTCAGTGACACTTACTGCTAATGCAATGGGGTTTGTACCAGGACTTCCTCAAACAGGTCAGGTAACAGGTACTCCAAATACTACAGGTTATCCAAAAGTCAAAGAGATTCTAGAAAGACACGGGGGCCCTTTTTCACAAAGGGATATTTAAGTGGCTTCTGATGGCTGCCTCCCCAGCTATAGCAAATGATTTCCATAAAGGAAGGACCTTTCAATTCCCTGTTCACATCTCTGTTCCCATCCATCTGCTGGGAGAGGCAGATACAGGATTTTCCACCTGTTCATGGGCAGGATCAGTATTCCAGGGCAGTCAGGGACCAAGGGCTGCTGGGTGCAAGCCAGAGGAGAGATGGGAAAAGGAGCCACCCATGGGCTACAGACAGGCATGGGCAGAGTGGCAGGAATCAGCTCTTCGTCTACAGAGAGCTTATCAGTCCTGCTGTCCAAAGGCCAGGATCTGGCAAATGGCTACAGATAAACAAACAGTGTCATTAGACAGTGCCCAGTCCCATCTCAAATGTTCTTTTTCCTGCATCTACTGGTCACAAAGGATGCGGCATGTCATCATCCCAAGGCAGAAATTAGAACTAGGACTGCTTTTAATAAAAGTGCTCAGGTATATTTGTGGACTTAAACTCATTCAAAACACTGAGATACAAAGACATTAACTTTCTGGAAGAAGTTTAGGGTAACACTTTTAAAGCAAAATATAAAACCTAATATAACTACCTAAAAGATCCCATTTACTTGGATGAGATATAGAAAAGAACACGATCACAGATGTTGAAGCAATGGCAGTACAACAACAACACGGAACAGGAATATGGATACTCCAACATACAGAACCATGAAGAACACCGAGTCAGCGTGGACACGTTAACACACCTGTACAAACAGCGCTATGCGAACAGGAGTTAGAACACTTCCCAGTCTCCCATGACCCCAGCCTAAGGGGTGGTTTGCAGCAGGACAAGGTTGCATAAGCTTTAAACAAATGTAAAATACAGTCTTACAGAGTATTTTCTTACGGATCTCCATGCAATACGCTGCTGTATCTACTTTTAAGGTGGACTTTCTGACAGAGACTTCAAACAACACAGATACGGGGTTTGCACCGGTTTTGCAAAGCCTTTTGCAGGGGTGCCAGGTAAGAGTGTGCGCCAGCACTCGGGGAGAAGAGCGTAAGGAAGAGAAAACGGGAGAACTTGCATTCCTGGACTTCGGTTTTCACTTGGCAGCTTTTCCCTGCAGGTGCACCGTGACAATGACAACTCCTACATCGTCAGTTCATAAAGTTAAGCCTCTCCCAGTGAAAGCTGTGACATGTAACTACGAAAACAAGCGAGTGCGGACCCCGGGGAAGGACCTGACCGAGCCGCTCCCCGGGAGCGGGTANCTCCGTGCCCGGCCCGGTGCCGCTTACCTCGCCGGCGGGGCATCGCCGCCGCCAGGCACCCCAGCAGGGCCGCGCAGAGCCAGAGGCAGCGGGCTGCGAGGGCGGCCCCCGG